>CM062247.1:42106165-42206358 GCA_031216285.1 Syzygium syzygioides | reverse complement strand
TAATTCAATTACTCATGTTTACATTTTGTAGGCACGTGAATTGGGGATGGAACCGATATTTGTAGCTACATTTGAACGCACATTTCAAAAAAAAGATAAGACATTGACCGGCGATCAAGCGAAAGCTATTAAGGTATGTAAGGTTATACTTTTGACTTTATGGAAACTAGAATAAAAACCGTGAATGTTTTTAATATTTATGGTAGTTATATATATTAAGTTATTTTATTTTTATCTATATTGTTAATGTAGGAAAAATATGATGAACTTTTAATGAGCAATGCTAGTGGTGGTGATGGTGTTGCTGTGTTTGAGCCATTAGTTGACAGTATGTCATTATGGGTGGAGGCAATGTGTAACGGCCTGAATTTCGACGTAGTTCCGGGATCAATAAATTGACAATATTTTGCATTTCATTTTAGTAAATCTCGTCCAGAGCTGATCACTTTCAGGATACTAACCAATAGGGTATGGCTAACTAGAAAATGGTACGTGAACCAGGAACCCGATCGTAAATTGGACACCGATCATGAGAAATGATAAGAGATTGTTTTGGATCAACGCGTGCCAATCTTAGGAAAAAGTGACAGATGTGGTTTGGCCAAGGCCAATGTTGTGCAATCAGATCGCGGGTGATTCTGCATGACTAAAAATACACGTGGCCAACCACTCCTGAAATTGGACCAAACGATCGTGACCTCTGGAACTAGTGATAATTTCTCTTTCTCTCAATGGTCGGGACCGTTATGACTCGGATGACTCTAGGTTAATACGCGTAAACCCTAAATAGCCGCCAGTTAGTGAGAGACCTTGAAAATTGAAAGTAGTGAGTTTTGATCACGAAATTGGGCCCGGATTTCGATGTTGATTTTCGATGGCTTAAGAGACAATTTTTGGGAATCTGACGTCATATTATGCCGGCCACGCGCATTTGGAGTTAGTATGGCTAAAAATTAGAATTTCGATCTTGAAGTGAAAAATTACGATTTTGCCCCTATGGGCGCCGACGTTGATTTTTGAGGTCGTTTGAGGTTATTTTTCGAGGCCGATGATATTTTGGGGTGGCCACGCACATTTAGAGTGGTTACGGATAAAAATTGAAATTTTGGCTCAGAAGTGAAAAATAATATTATTTTATTCTCGAAACTTTGCAGTCGATTTTCGAGGGCTTAAGAGGCTATTTTCGCGATTCTGACACCATATTAGGTTGGCCACACATAATTGGAGTTGATTTAGCCAAAAATTGGAATTTCGCCCTAGGATCGGAAAAATGACCATTTTGTCCCTGTGCTATTTTTGATCCGAATTTTTGGAAAATTATTTGGGATAATTATTGATGGTTATTAGCTGCATTATTAGGGCTAAAGACCTTTTTGCCCCTCAATTATTGGATAGGATTAAATAAGGACCGTTGGATTAGGGGTATTTTGGTCAAATGGACCGGATCGGCGACACGTGTGGCGCCCCTAAGCCACTATATTTGACCAGCTGACCTCCTCTCTCTCTCGTCCCTCATTTCCTTCGGCCAACAACCCCACTAGCAGTCCCCTCTCTTGATTTCTCTCTCTCCCTCTGCCGGTTTCCTTCCCGTCCATACGCCGGAGCTCGTCGGACCACCGCCATGTTGTTGCTGTTCGCTGGTGCCACTGCTCTGCTTGGCCTCACCTCACCACCCTCGTCTTGACCTCTCTTTCTCTCTCTTTCTTTGGGCCGTCTGTACGGCCGCCGTGCCAGCCACCATCGCCTCGCCGGCCACCGTCCCCCCGTCCGTACGATGTCCGTATAGTCCCCGTACAGTATCTGTATGGTGATCGTACGCCCGTCCGTATGCCGTCGCCGGGAACGCCGCCGCTAGTTTCACTGTTCATTGGTGATCAATTGCAGTTCCTCGTCGTCGTGGTCTAAGATTAAGTGAGTATACCTCCTAAACCTGGATTAGGACTGATAGTGCATTTTTCTGGACTGACTTAGGTATTATCGGTGTATTTTGGACTGGTTTAGGTAGTATCAATGTATATTTCGAACTAGATTGAAGACTAATTGGTGGAAATAAAATCCGAGGAATTTAGTGGGATTATTATAGATAATTATTGGGCCCAGATTGAGAAATAGCGGTTGTCCATATTTTTGAGGAATGTACAGGATTATATTTGATAGCAAGAATTATTAGCTGAATGGCCGGGATTACCCAGAGTGATTGGCTGTTGATTAATTGGTGATTAGTTGTGCTTAATTGTGAAATGCCATATTGCGTGCTTGTATGGCTGAATCATGCGGAGTGTGATTGGCCAATTGATGGTTTGAATTGTATATTCGGAATTGGGCCGCACGGTATTAATTAGTCAAGTGAGCATGCTATTTATAAATTAGGCACTGTGTAGTGGCTTTGATTTGATTGAGTGCATGTACCTTGTTGATGCTCATGTTGCATTTTTCATGGTCACGCATTGTGTATGCCGAGAGTGGAGCATGTGATAAAATTATGTGGAAATGCGTGCCTGCCATGAGTATGTAATCACCTAATTGCCCGATGCGTTTTACGCCGGGTTCATATAAAAATTGGCAATGTGTCGTGTGATCACTTAAGGCCTTTGGGTCGTGCCGTCCTCATGCACTTTGTAGCAAGACGATGCCCGGCATGTCCGGAAGACGACCAGTCTCATGCGCTTTGTAGCAGGCTTTGGTTCGTAAGGAGATCAGTGTTGCGTCTCATACATTTTGTAGCAGGCGAGAGACACTGGGCCATGTGATGCATTTTTATGCTGGCCGCGAAGAGTGTTGAGCCTTTGGGTCGTGGCCTTCGGGTCGTAATAATAAATTGAGCATTTGCCAGTATGCTTGTGTGGGCTAGTGGGCCGAGATGTGATTTTGGCACAAGAATAGCATAAGCATGCATAAGAATGCATGGGCCGTATGCGAATGTGCGAGACTCGGTGAATGGTATGTGATTCGAACACTAATGAGCGTGAGCATGCGTATGACGTATGTGTGATTAGCGTGTTCGTGTATGTGAACTGAGCATTATATTGAAATGCTAACCTGCAGGGACAACCAGGTAAGTAACTAGGGCCCGAGGGCCCAGGTCAAAGAATGATTGTGATTGATATTGCTTTGTTGACTGTATTATACCTGTCGGGAGAATGCATGTTAACCTAACCTAGGTTTAGGGGTTATACTCGCTGAGATTCGTCTCACGGTTGTAATAACCCACATTTTCAAACCTCCGGCTTTGAGGATGGTAGGTGTGCCGATTCGTTTTGGGAGGAGCCCCGACTAAATATGGTGTGGACCGTCGTGCTGCGTACCCTCTTTTGGTTGTTGGTTGTTGGCCCATTTTGGCTCTTATAAATGTAGATGGGGTAGACATGAATATTGTATATAGTTTGATCGTAATGAAATGTATATGTTTTTAATATGATGGTTTTAGTACTGTGCTATCCTTGGTTATCTTATTTGTGTACAGGTGTATATATATTTATATACATCACTTCTGCATGTGAGATGTTTATCTGATGATTGGGCATTGGGTCGACGACGCATCTTGGGATGTCGCATCAAATTCGACCTCTTTGTGGGATGTTCACACTTCGTGGGGTACGGGGTGTGACACAATGGGTGGGATGAAAAAAGGAAAAATATTTGGGATGGGATCCTTGTCAAGGGTATGCACGATGAATCATGCTGCAATGTCATTATCCAATGCAGCTGTTCCAAGGAGGACACAACTTGAGGAGCAAATGACCCAAGAATTGAACCAACTGAAAAATATATTTGTAGAGAAGGATGAAGAAATAAATAACTTGAAACAACAAATGCAAATCGTTATGCGACACCTCAACCTCGATTATGATGAGGTTCCTCCTGTACCTCCCACCAATCTAATAGGTGATGTGCACAATAATGAGTGACACAATGATGTTGAGATTGCTGATGATGATGATGATTTTCTCGATTCTTTCTAGTTAAAATTCCCAAAATCGGGGATAAGCTTGCTTCACAATTTTTTGTGCCATAAGTGCAATTTGCCCAATATGTTTCTGCCCTACAATTACTTTCTGTTCACAACTTTCTTACAACTAGGTTCTTTACTTGCGAAAAACTAAAAATTTAGAGATCCTAGGATGACATGCTTGTTACAAAAAATCATGATATTTGAACATTGTAAAAATCATGATATCTGCCCTACAATTACTTTCTGTTCACAACTTTCTTACAACTAGGTTCTTTACTTGCGAAAAACTAAAAATTTAGAGATCATAGGATGACATGCTTGTTACAAAAAATCATGATATTTGAACATTGTAGAAATACGTGCCTTAATTGACTTTGAGTCCTCTCTTCCTGGGAATTGGTGTTGGTAATTTACCTTTCGAAGTCATTAAACTGTTGAATACTATTTGGAGAAGGATCTAATTTTTTGTAGGTGACAGAAATACGGTTTATAAGGGTGAGAAAACTACCGTGGATGTCAAAGTTGACTCATATTCATATGTAAGAATATTGATGTTCGTTCTGAAATGTTTTTTTGTTAACCCTCCTACTTATTTTTTTTATACCTAGTTCCACATCCATGCATAAATGCTTCTTATATATTCTGGACTGATTGAATATCTTTATTTATGTATCCACATTGCATCATGTGTCAACAAAAGTGATTGCTTCTGGTGTCTTGCCGAGCACCAAAGCTGCCTAATCTTGTATCTGGTTTGTCGATTTTTCATTTTTGAAGCAGAATCTATGGTTATCCCGCCTCCTTTGAATGTTTTGAATGTATTATAAGATTGGATATCAAATAGCATCATGTCAGACTTTGCAACTTTGCATATATCATTATTTTTTGCGGACTAGCATTTTTCCTTAAGTTATATTTTTCAATTATATGGCATTGTGTCTAGTTTGTTCGTCTTCTATTTATGAAGCGGAATCTATGGTTGTCTCATGTTCTTTGATTGTTTTGAATGTATTACATGATGTTCATTAATGCGTAGCTATTTCTATGGACAAGATTTGATGGCCTAAATGGTGTACAATTTGCGACAAATTTTGTGACCAATACAGTTCGTGGCTAATTTGCGACGAATTTTGCGATCAATTTTCCGACGAATAAAGTTCGTGGCTAATTTGCGACGAATAAAATTCGTGGCTAATTTGCGACGGATAAAGTTCGTGGTTAATTTGCGACGAATAAAGTTTGTGGCTAATTTGTGACGAATTATTTGCGATGGATAATGTTCGTGGCTAATTTGCGACGAATAAAGTTTGTGGCTAATTTGCAACGAATTTTTTTCCATCGCAATTTAGTAACGGAAATTGAAATATTTCGTCGCAAAATTTTGCGATGCCGAATTAGCGACGGAATTTTTTCCATCGCTAATTTTGTCGCAAATTCGATTAGCGACGAATTTTGCCAAATTTTTCATCGCAAAATTCGTCGCTAATCCCTTTTTTTTTGTAGTGATTTTTCAGCCTTCAATTACACCCAATAACACTCACACAGTGTTTAGCCTACAATTCTTACCATAAGATTTGTATATAATCTCTCAATCTCATAAATAAATTATATACAAATTCTTACCACAAGATTTAATCGACTTTAAACACTCGGATAGCTTCGGAGTGTAATTCATTAAGAGGAGCTCCTCTTTCATACTCTTTATAAGAAATCACACTTCTTATAGATAGACAAGAGCACGATCCAAATTAGGAAATCTCTTTTTAGGAAAACTTTTTTTCACCTAAGAAACCTATTTAAAATAAGAAACTTTTCTTTTCAAGCTCAAATTTGAGACATATTTTAACAATATCCACTTTGGCTTGACGTTTGAATCAAGTCACAATTACTTAACTGAAATCTAAACTTTACTACTACTCTCCTACATCCCTCAATGGGCGACAAATACTTTTCAAGTTCAAGCCTCGCTTGAACTTCATCATAACCGTGGACCTCATCAAAACACTAACTCCACATGTATCTTTAACTATTCTACTAGGATTTTTAGACGCAACCTTCTTTACTATAGATAAAGTAAAACCATTATTGCATCAATATCTATCAAGAGATTGAATACGGAAACTTTCTTTACTATAGATAAAGTTCACTGAAATTGAATTTCACTGCTATTCTCATACATTCCTCAATGGGCTTAAATGCCACGAATACTCTTCAAGTCCAAGCCTTGCTTGAACTTTATCATAATCGTGGAGCTCATTAAAACACCAACTCCACATGTACCTTTAACTATTGTATAAGGATTTTCCGATCCAACCTTCTTTACTACAGATAAAGCAAAACCATTATTGTATCAACATTTATCAAGAGATTGAATACGCACCTTGTCAATCTTAGAAGTTATAGCAACTGTAGACTTGATAGGATCCATCTCGCTACAAGTGTTATCTGTGTCGATTACTTAGCTAGTATCAACTATCTCAAAAGTTCTGGAGACTCGTCAAATGTAATTTTTTTGTTGATGACGGGTGAATTTAATTCGGAACGCCACAACCGATAGCCTCGCTCGCTTGTATACACTTTCTTGCCCTTCCATTGAGTTTACCATCACTCACTTGAATATAACATGGGCAACCAAATATTCTAAAAATAAAATAATTAGCAACACTACATGACTATACTTCTTTGGGAGTTCGATATCTAATCGCAATCGATGAGGATATATTGCTCAGGTAACTTGCCGTACGAAACACATCCGCAAGAAATCTCCTAGCCATATCAACACTAGTGAGCATTTTATGGGCTATTTCTAGTAATGTTTTACTCATCAACTCTGCAACCTATTATGGTTGACTAGCACTATTGCAGCGTCTCACTATGCCTTCTTTCATAGAGAATTCGTTTAACAATTTCGAGGAAAACTCTATATTATTGTTAGTTCACATATGCTTGATCATTTTACGAGTCTTCTTTTCGATTAAAGCACTCAACTGTGTGATTCTGGTAGCAACATCAAACTTGTGTCTCAGCATAAACACTCATATCTTCCTCGAGTAGCCATGAATAGCTGTTATCATAAATCTGGCACTTTCCTTGAAGGAAATCGCGACAAGCTGCGAATATTCAATTAAATTAATTATCCAATATTTGTGGCTTCTCTGACAGTCGTACTGAATTATACTCTCCGTCGTTGATTTAAATCATATCACCTGCATACATTCAGTAACATATTTCTTTCACTTAAAACCTTCATGCTTCTCTCGTTAATGTGCCCCAAACATATATACCACAATTCAGATTCTCAAACATATGTATTCGACATCTCCATGGTGAAATTCGTCACTATCTCACTTTGAAGCTCTTACGGGCCATTATGCTCGATTCCTTTCATTAGAACAACCTTCAAAATTCCACATTCTGAATAATATCGACACTCAGCTGAATCCTGGGCACTCAAGGAAATTATGTTCTTTTTCAACTTTGGAGCATGCCTTACTCCAGTTAATGTTCTCATGATATCATCATGCATTCTGATTCTAACGTTACTAATGTCTATAGCATCGCACTTAGAGTTGTTCCACAAGTATACTTTACTACTATCTATACACTGATAAGTAGTAAACTAGTTCCTATTTGGTGTAGCATGAAAAGAGCAACTAGAATCCATAATCTATCTATCAAATGATGAATAATCAGTGACAGACAAAATATAATCAGCATTATCTGAATTACTGTCAGCTATAGCTACAACATTATCCATAGACTCAACTCTAATTCCCTTACTCTTGTCATTTTTCAACTTAAAGCAATCCCTTCTAAGATCCCATTTTGCCACAACTCCAACAGACAACACCATTAGTCCTAGACTGGCTAGGTCTATTATAGTTTATACTACTTTTGCTAACATGTGCACTAGTTCTTTTTCTATTTTCACCTGCTAAAGATTCTTTTCTGCGGATATCCTTACTTAAAATCAGATCTCAAACCGTATTAAACATCAAACTTGTTGACTTAGAGAAATTACTGGCAACAGTAACAGTAACATTCCAACTATCGGCAATGAAAATAATAGAATTAAAGCATGTACCTCATCTTTAAAGTCAATTTCAACTAAACTCAATTGACTGATGATCAGATTGAATTCATTAATATAATCAGCAATTAACACGCATTTACCCATCTTTAAGTTAAATAGATGTCACATAAAGTATATCGTGTTGATCGTAGAGGTCTTCTCGTACATATCCAACGGGGCTTTCATCAAACCGACAGCTGTCTTCTCTTTCATGTTGTTAAACATGATGTTATGAGCTAACGTTAGCCAAATAACACTCAAAGCTCACCTATCTAGCAATTCCCAATCAGCTCGCTTTGTTGTTTATGTCTTCTCTCCAGATAGGGGCAGTTCCAGTTTCATTTGATACAGATAATCCTTGATTTGCATCTTTCGAAAACCAAAGTCCTTTCCATCAAATCTATTGATTTTCACTTTTCCTTCCTCTGTTGCTATCGATCCGCTTCAACTCAGCAAAGCCTAACTTTGATACCAATTGTTGCGGAAGCAAGTGATAGGATAATAAATTTGACAAATAAGAAAATAAATTGGACATAAGATTTATGTAATTCGGTCATAGTGACTTACGTCCACGGGGAGAATAGCAAGAAATTCCGCTATAGATCAAGTGCTATAACAAAAATTACAATCACACTCAAGACACTCAAGCACTTTCAACGTTTTCGAAGCCCCAATTACACCTAATAAGTTACACAGTATTTAGCCTCATAATTACTCGCGAAATAATCTCTCAATTTATGAAAAAGTTATACATAAATCTTATTACAAGATTTAATCGACTTAAATACTTAAATTCTTGGTGCAATTGACGAACAAAAACCCACGAGAATAACTCACACCAAGCACTCGCTTGAAAACGGCGCTTCAAGACTACCCTCTCGACAGCCATGACGTTCCATGCAACATATCCGGAAGCACACGATGAAGTCCTCTGCACCTCAACAGCTGGTCAGAGGAATCCCACTATCCAAATATATATAAAAGGAACAGTCTCGACAGGACTTCAAGTCCACACGTTGGACTTTACGATTCTTCAACGTGACACCCATACCAATTAGGAAAGAATATTTCTGGTTCTTTTATTTCTTCGTCTTTCTCTAACCCGACTTTCTTTTTCTTTTACACCTTGGCGACTCCAATTGCAAAGAGAGATTATGTGCCCATCTTTCTTTGCTCAATATTTCAAACATCCACGTAAATAATAATTCATCATGGGTTGGGCTTAGTTCATAGGCTCAAACTTAAAACATAATTTTAACATACTATCATTATAAATACCACTCCATGGCTAGCAGAAGTCCCTCCGAAAACACAATTAAAATATCGTCTTTTTATCTTTAAAGCTTTCTGCACTGAATTTTCAATTTCCTTGGCTCTAGATCATTATGTCTTAAGTTGGGTATCAATGTAATATGTCATCGATGAGGTTCAAGTACAATTTCCTATTGTGGATTGACGCCGCCGCCAATCAGCGGCTGGCTGGATTTGTTTGAACCAATTGTACTGCTCAAGTTTTTAATCGATCAACTATTGTCGCAATTTAAATCTGTACTGCTTGGCTCAAGCAACTGGATTTTTTTTCTCGCTTGGATATTTCCTTTCCGAAATCACCACTGAACCCAATCCTTTTTCATAAAAAATCGAAGAGTGACATTTGGTAAATTATATTTCGCCACAAAATCGATTCCGGTGAAACAGGTTGTCAAATCTTTCTTGCTAGTCTTAGATTGCGAACAGTTGTTATTTTAGTCCCAATAACGGGCAAGCAAGCCCTCGCATATCAAAATGGCGCCAAAACACTTTATTGATTGTCTTTGATAAAGCTTGATTACTGTTGACACGGCGACGGTATCATGCACCCTCTATTGTTTATCAGTACAAGCATATTGCTGCATGCACAACATCGCAGGCATCACATTCTTATTTTTCTCACTCACGCTTCCTTTGGCGTTGAAGTTCGAAACGAATGTCGTCGGCTACATTCCGTGCATCGTTAGCGATGCCGAGCAGGCCCCGTTGAGAGAAACCGACGCAGTACAAGCCATTTTCTCCTTTCCACCGGTCCCGGACCTTGGTCATACCGGCATCGTTGAAAAGTTCATCTCCACCCTAATTAAAGTTACCATAAATACTAAGAATGAACATAAAGTACTTAAGGGAATGAAGGAACATAAATGAAACTTACCTGGAGCCATTTCCGTACATTGCTTCTGTAGCCGGTGGCAAAGATTATGGCCTCAAATTGACTTGTTGTGTCATTTGTAAACGTGACCAGCTTCCCTCCAATGCTTTTGATGGAGGGGAAAACCTACATCATTTGCTTTATTATAACTCGAGAAGGTTTACCGTGCTTTTGATTAGATTTCAAATTCTATTTCAAAGAGAAAAACACCTATAATTACTTAATCTACCTTGATTTCGCCATTCTTGATCCTTTTCATTGCCCCGACGTCAATGGTGGGGGTTCGTCCGGTCGCTGCTTTCTGATGGAACGGACCATTTTCCGCCCTCCGAAGGCCGTACTTGGAGAAGTCACCATACTTTAGCTTGCTAAGTAGCCTCATCAAGAGGTCGACGATTCGGTATGGAAGAAATTTTAGCAAAACCATGCCAATAAACACCATTTCCTTGGTAACAACTTCTACCTGCAAATCCTCTTTATTAGCTTATACTTGTTATTTATAGAATATGATTATTTGAATATACGGGGAGCAAATACTATATGAGATTTATTGTTGATAGTGTCAAATTTATTCGCTCCTTAACGGGTCGTATAACCTCATGAACATTTTATAATGTTCATTGACAAGCATGTCATCCTCTCACTCCTTTCCCAGTCATTTGTGTCGGCATATATTCTAAATGAACTATGAAAGAAATAGGCAACTAATGCTAGCGCATTCCTTGCATGCATGAAATTGAATAAATCTCATAAATATGGTTGATCTATCACCAACGTAGAAGGAAAAATGCATGAAATATAGAAAGAGTCTGCATACGGGACTTCGAGCAACAACGGAAGTGTTGGCACCATAGCTCCACAAATCGTATGCTATCTCCATCCCTGAGTTCCCACAACCCACCACCAACACGTTTTTTCCTCTGAATTCCTTCCCATTCCGGTAGTTGCTCGAGTGCATTGCCTCCCCGCCAAAGTTCTCTAAGCCATCAACCTCCGGCATCACGCCCTCGCTGTTCTTCCCGCTCGCCACCACCAAGAACTCCGCCACGTAGACCTCCTGCTCGCCCGAGCCCATGTTTCTTGCCACTATCCGCCATTTGCCAATTCGGTCGTTGTACGACGTGGTCTCGACTGTCCGTCGGTAATACGGCTTGATCTCGAAATACGACTTGTAGTTGTCGAGGTATTCGACGAATTGGTTCCTAGGGACAAAGGTGGGTGAATTGGAGGGGAAGGGCATGTGGGGGAGCTCACAGAATTGCTTGGCCAGGTGGAGCTTCAATCGATCGTACGTCCTCCTTCTCCAAAGAGAGGCGGAACAATCCTCTCTCTCGAGCACGACATTGGCGACGCCAAGGCGGTTCAGGCATGCCGCTGCCGATAGGCCTGAAGGGCCAGCGCCAACAATGGCCACCACAACCTCTTTCTCGTTGGCCCTGTCCATGGATGATTTGGTTCTCTTTGATTCAGCAGCGATAGTGTTCTCAGGGATGTGGTTTTGGCAGATAAAAGCTCGTGCGCTTTTTGTACGCCCTTGTGCGCACATGTCGAAATTAATTTTAGCTAATATAGAAAGGTCCATCTTAGTTTAAATTGGCAGGTCCAATGCTGTAAAAAATGGAAAATTTTCTCCAGTCGCCATTAATCCTCTTCCTAATAAGATAGTACTTTGGATTCTTTATTACATTCAGTGTTGATTTTCTGGAAAGAAATCGAATAGGCAGGTAAATATTGGCCATTTAAGTTAAGTGTATCCGATTCTGACCAAAAAAACCAAAAAAAGTTAAGTGTATCCGACCAAAAAAAAAGAGTTAAAGAGTATGAACATCACTTCAGAACTGTACTATCCAGGTGGACCCTTCTTTAGAACTTGTCTTGTTGGGAATAAGTCCATACTGAGCGCAACGTTCAGTGAGTTATTCAAGTAAAACCTTACTTAGGGAAAGAAATTCCGAAATTCAATATTGATGATAATGTTTATGGTCTTCAAAAAGAACCCTAAAACAAACTTATATATATATATATATATATATATATCCCTAAACCAAACCTTACTATGACTATAAAGCATAAAATATCAAAATTACAAAACTGCCCTTAAAATTAAAACCCATAAAAAATATTAAAATAATAGAAAAACTCATGTAAACGATCCCGAATCGTTAAAATTCGTCGTTAGCTGTGAGTTGTGTTTAGATTGCGGTTTTGTTTCAAGCGACCGAATTTGAGCCCGATTCAATGTCGTTAACCGGGTTTGTTGGTTCTAGTCGCACTACCGTTTCACCTTCCGTTTGGACTTTTACCTGTCCAATCGGTTCGGAAACGCATCACTAATAGATTCTGCATCACATACGAGGAAATAACTTTCTAATGTACGGACATTCATAAATGCCAGATTTCATTCTCCAAACGGAGTTGTGTACCACATTTGGTTCTCCTAATTTATACGTTTACCTTGTACTTAACTCGGCAATGTCAATCCACGTGCCGTACGCGGGAATCCGTATCCAAAATTTTTCTTTTATAGGAACTTATCTTAATTCGGCATTGGTTGTTATTTTTCGTAATTGGAAAAAATTTTAGAGGAGTTGCATTAAAAAAAGCAATCATGTGACGACTTATTGTAGGAAAAATATAAGTTATGGATTGAATTCTTTTACCCAAAGTAGACCCTTTTGAATGGATTTTTTTTTCCTATTGATATACTTCTTTAATTTTTTTTCCTTATTCAGTTCTCTCTTACACACATCGATCGTTGTATACTCAAGAAAAAACCTTTGAACGGGCACAAAAAGTCCTGTGAAGTTTAATAAAACTTTTCGATGTAAAAATGATTGTCGATAGAATTATTGTCACTAGGAAAAATGGTAATCCGATTCTTTAGTGTAAAATTACCTTGTATCTTTCCATAACGGACAACGCGTGTTTCCCCAAAAACGGGGATTTATCTGCATAGTGAAAAACCTTTCACCAAAAGTAGATTTTTCGATTTTTTTTTTTAGGGAAATGGTCTGGCTTCTAAAGTGAAGATAAAATGCAAGCTCGTAAAGTAAAAGTTCTATAAATGGTAAACGTGCATGAAGATGGAAAAAACAAAGGGTTAATATCACGAAAAATCTTAAAGTAGTATACCTGTGATAATTTTATACCAAACTATTTTTTTTACCACAAAAAACTCCAAACTGGTACATCTGTGACAAATTTATTCAAAACTATTTTTTTGACCATAAAAAATCCGAAACTGGTACACTTGTGACAATTTTATCCCGAATTATTTCTTTGACCATCAAAAACCCCACACTAGTACACCTGTGACAATTTTACCCCCGAACTAATTTTTTGAATACTAAAAACCCCAAACTTGTATATTTATGACAAATTTACCCTCTGTTAGTGTCCGTGAAATTATATTAATATCACAAAAAATCACAAATTGGTAAACTTGTGACAAACAGATGAGTAAAATCCAAAATTGTTACACATGTCAATTACCACATGTCATTAAATTTAGCAATTTATTTGTAAAATTTAACGGAAACTAATGGAGGGTAAATTTATCACGAGCGTACCAGTTTGGGATTTTTGATGGCCAAAAAATTAGTTCGGGGGTAAAATTATCACAGGTATATCAGTGTGGGGTTTTTTATGGTAAAAAAAATAGTTCGGAGTAAAATTGTCACGGGTGTATCAGTTTAGGATTTTTTGTGATAAAAAAAATAATTTGGGGTAAATTTGTCACAAGTGTACCGATTTGGGGTTTTTCGTGGTATTAACCCAAAAACAAATTACTAATACATTGGTTAGAAGCTATAGGGATGCTGTGCCTTTGACGATGATCCCGCCTAACCTTTGGGAGGTTGTATATGTGATGATGATCCCCGTGATTACATGCCGCCTATTCCCAAGATTCAATACTCCCCATTTGCATGTCGACCTTATCATTAACCGGTTACAACTTTTAAAACCACCGAGATATTTAACCATCACTTTGCGTTGGTGCCTTCAGTCGACGTCTTTGGTCCATGCATTTTCTTTCCCTTGTATCCAATGCTTGATTAATTTCAAGGTAAGAGGCCATCCATAAGTTTTATCACTGAATCTCGATACTTGTTGATCGTCCTTCACCCTTCTTTGACAACTATGCCACATGGTCGTCGATGAACGTCATGTATTTATTGATACTCAAGCCATAGTACTTGTCAATTTGCCCCATGCCAGTCTTATTAACCAAACTCGATTAATCGATCGAGCGTCACTATTTATCGATTATAAAGAGTTGATTAGTATTTTTTAAACATATGCCCTTTTCTAAAAAAATGAATTATCTTTATTGATTTTTAATTTTTTTTAAAATATTTAAAAAGGTCATCTTTGCTTATGAGGACTTAAACGGATGAGCCTACGTACTATTTTCTCTTTCGCACGCACACTAACGATTACCTTTGGCTTTTTTCTATCGCCTCCTTTAAATTTGCCATGTCTCCACAACTGAAAAAATTGTTCAAAAATTTTGAACATATTACATGTAACATCCCGGATTTTGACTCAATTTTGGGATGTAATAAATGTGTAATTCGTCAGTGTGTTTGTAGTAAAATCTCGCCCGGAAACTGATCACTGCCAGTTATTGTTTTAAATTTGAGATTTCGCTAGAATCGCATTCGATCGAATTTTGCCGTTATTTAGAGCCCAAATTTTGGTATCGAGTTTCTCGGAGCTCCGAGACGAATTTAATTGGACGGTGTTGATATTATTGTGACCAGCCTCGATATTGCCCGGAATATGTGAAAGTGAATTTTTGATCGGGTGCGAATTTGAACTAGTAGACCTCCCTCGAGATAGTTTGATTTAATTAATTTAGCCTTTGTCTCTTATTATATTCTAGGATTAATTTGGACCTCTGGATTGTTTTTGGTTTTAAATGTAGGCCATCGAATCGCAATTATTATTTGAATGTTTATTTATTTTTTTCCGTCTCTCTCTCTTTCTCTCTCTCTCTCCGGTCACTTTCCCCCTTTGCACGTTTGGCCCCTCTCTCTCTCTCTCTCTCTCTCTCTTTTCTTTTCTTTTTTTTTATTTCTCCCTTCTCTTCCTTTCTCTTCCTTCTTCTCTTCGCCCCTCCTCGACGAGTTCTGCTTCTGCTTTCCTCTACTCGCCCGAGCCCGTCGCTACCGATCGCCTTATCGCCGGTTGCTCGCTCGGTGCCGCCGCCTCGTCAGCCGCTTCGCCGTTTGTCCAGCTGCGCCATCGCCGCCACGAAACCCCCCCACTCTCCTTCTCCTTCCCCTGTTTCCTTTCGTCCTGAGCTCGCCCCTGCCTAGCCGGCCCCCTTGCTCTGCTCCGTTCCACCGTCCAGCTCACCACCATGGGAGCTCAATCCTCGTCGTCGCCAATTGCTTGTCCGCGCACCTGGGAGCTCGTTGGATCAAGCTCGTCCATCCCGCGCCGTTCACCGCCGCTGCCGCGAGTCGCCGCCACGGGAGCTCAGCCGTCCCAGTCATCATCGCTCGCCGGCCAGCTCGCCGTCGTCATCTCCCTCAGCCCCTACCTCTCTCTTCCTCTCGCCTTCACCACCCCAGCCGACTTTCCCCCCCTTCAGCTCATTGCCCCCGCGTCATCTCCACCGCTCGTCGCCGTAGCCGGCTGACCAACTGACCAGCCAGCCAGCAGCCCGAGCCAGCTCAAGCCGCTTGCCCAGGTTGTGGCAGGCCCGTTGCCCACGCGACCAAGCCGTACGCCCGCGCCCATCGCCATGCCCAGTCGTGACCGAGAATTTTGCCCGCGGCCGAGCCCCGCGCTCGTCGTGCCCTCGGCCACGCCGAGACACCACCATTCCGACCGAGCCATTCCAAGCCATAGTCGATTTTTCCTGAGCTAAATTGAAGTAAGTGACCTCCTAATCCTTATTTAGGACTATGGGTATTTTTAGACTTGTTTAGGACGTGATTAGTACCGATTTAGGGGTTAAACGTGGATTAGGGTCAATATTCGTATGTGCGTATTTGTTAGATTAAATTACGATAATTGTATGGCCTAATTAGTGGCTAATTTAGTGACTGATTGAGATGAATAACATGACTGAATTGTTGTGGCGCATGTGATTGACTTGGATTAATTGAGTGTGCCGACTTGAATGTCGGAATCGTGAGCTTGTGAATTGGAATTGAGATGATTGTGGGTGCATATTTGTGGCTATTGTTGGTGAGTCAATGATTGGCTTATCGTGGCGTTTGTGAGTGAAATTGATAGCCGAATGTGACCGTCTTGAAGGTCGGGTTGGCGGAATATTGTGGTGAGCATGCCCTGAGTTTGATTGGTACGACTTGTGAGAATGGCGAATTGTGTTGTGGTACATGTGCATGAGAAAAGCTCGGATTGATTGGAGGGCTGTCAACCTGAGGCGTGGTTATGCGGGTGTGACGAGAAAGGCATGACCAGACCTGAGGCGTAGGTTACGTAGGTCATTAGAAGGGGAAAAATGTCCTGAGGCGTGGTTACGCGGGACCGAGCCCGGCTTGATTTAAGGGCTGAACCTAAGGCGCAGTAGTGCAGGCTGTGAAATTGGGCTTGAGGCGCAGTGGCGCGGGCAGTGTGAAAGGACCTGGGAGGTCGTGGAAAGTTGTTCGACCATGTATGCGAGTTGAATGTGATTGAATTGATTGAACTGATTAGACTGGCTGATTGAATGTGTGATTGAATTGGTTGGATTGATTGAGTACTAGTGTGGTTAGCGTTTGATTGATTGTGATATGTTATTGAGTTAGTATTATTGTTCTGTCGCGATTTGACTAACGTGCAGAGTTAGTACGCGTTCTGATAGCAAAGGTAAGTATATTGTTGTGAGCTCGTTAAGTTGCTAGTTAGATTGTTTGTGCGACTTGTCTGGGTACGCATTGGCCTTTGTAGGGTTTATGGTGTCGCTTATTGAGACTCGTTCTCACGGTTATTATATAATCACTTTCAGATCCGCGACCGTGATCGATTCAGAGATGTCGACAGAGTACTACAGGGATTGAAGGATAGATCAAATTTACCCTGTCTTTTGAATACTTTTTTGTAGAGGAGATAAGCTTGTCAACCATCGCCCCTTTTTGAAATGCGTGGTTTAAAATTGGTAGCCCAGGTTATCGTTCTGTAATAATGATTACTTTATCATGTTATGCAATTATTGTTTTGTGCTATCCGTTTGTCATATTTTATTGTCTTGGTTGTTTTAAATTTGCTTCCGCTTGCCTTTATTGTTGGGTGTTTCGCATGGGGTCGGCGACGCGTTCTGGGACGTTGTGTTCCATTCGACCATGGACGGGATATCGCGGGCTCGGTGGGGTTCGGGGCGTGACATTACACTTTTGCCACTTTAGTTCTAAACCTTTTAATGTTGTCAATTGAATTCTAAACCTTTTCATAATTTGTGAATTGAGTCAATCCGATCAATTTTAGCTAAAAATCTCTGACATGGATGCTAGTTGTCCTATGTAGCGTAGCCGGCGCTAACGTTGATAATTTTAAATAATATTTTTTCAAATTTTCTTTTCTTTCTCTTTTTGGTTTTTTTTTAATTTCCTTCTTCCTCCTTTAGCTGATCGTTGGGCCAAAGAATTTTGCAAAGCTCGCCTCGCCTGCCACTAGCGAGGTCGACCTTGCCAGTCCTCACCTCTGATCGGTCGTCAGCCATCGCCAATGCTTAGCGATCGGTTAAAGGAGAAAGAAGGGAAGAAAAATAAATAAATAAAAAGAAAAAAAGGAAAAAGAAAATAATAAATAAATAAATTCAAAAAACATGAAAATATTATTAAAAATTATTTACGTTTGCGCCGGCCGTCCCATGTGGCATGACTAGTGTCCATGTCGGCAATTTCTGGTCAAAACTGGACGGATGGACTCAATTGGCATAAGGTCAAAATGTTTAGAATTCAATTTGTAACATTGAAATGCTTATAATTGAAAGCGTAAAAGTGTAATAAGTTTATGATTTTTAGACAATTTCTCATCCACAACTAGTATGTCTTGTGAAGCGTCTTGTCCTTCGAAGAGTACAAATACTAGGCAGAAATTGCGCCTTTTCACCTTTTGTTTTATGTGTATTTAATAAAAAATGCATTTCCTGAGATTTTTCTTTTTGAGACAAGTGTACAAATTATTTGCTCGCTAGGGTGTGAACAACATGGACATGGCTTTGCACGACCTCAATAAGGAATGTAAAATTTGTCTTTTCCAGAGAGAGAGAGAGAGAGAGAGAGAGAGAGAGAGAGAGAGAGTTTTCGTTTTAAGAGGTTGTCAAATCATTTTTGCTAGTATTAGATTGCCACAGATCTTATTTTGATCCCAATAATGGGCAATTAAGCCCTTACAAATCAAAATTTGGCCATATAGAACATTTATTTTGGCTCGAGCTCAATGTACTTGGTCAGATTCACTTGATACTAAAAAGCTATCTTGGTACATTCCCATTCAATGCATGGCCATATGTTTCATCACCTGCATTCCCAATTTGGGTTGTACTATAACTTCTAGGACAACTTTCCTGTTTTGATAGTGGACACATAGGCAAGCCAAGTATATATAAAATATAACTTTCTCGAGGGATCACTTCGTTTTTAGACCAATTTATTACATAGAGTACCATTGATCATAGTGGGTAAGCAATTTAAAACCGCTCAGATTTAAGAACATCAGAGAAAGAAAATTCGAAAGAGAAATTCGAAAACTCTCAAATCCCTGATCTATGAATAGAATGACTTTGTTGATTTTGACTATGACAAAGCTAAATTTCCATTTACACCGTAACTTTATCGTACATCCTTTGTTATTTTTAATACAAGCATATTGTTGCACAGACAACATTGCTTCTTATTTCTGTCGCGAACACTTTCTATCGCATCGAAGTTTGAAACTGATATCGTCTGCTACATTCCGCGCGTCGGCAGAGATGCCGAGCAGGCCCCGTTGAGCAAAACCGGTGCAGTACAAGCCATTTTCTTCTTTCCATTGGCGCAGGACCTTGGTCATGCCATCTTTGTTGAACCGGTCATCTCCACCCTAATTAAGTTACCATAATATGAAGATTCAACGGGAAAAGTTGCAAATGTAGATAAATCAATCACTATTAAGTGGCTTAACCAAAAAAAGATAAATATAAAGAAAATGTACCTGGAGCCATTTCCGCACAGTATTTTTGTAGCCAGTGGCAAAGACTATGGCCTCAAATTGACTGGTAGTGCCATTTACAAATGTGACCGGCTTCCCGTTAATGCTTTTGATGGAGGGGAAAACCTACACCATTTGCTTTATTATAACTTGAGAAGGTTTAACATGCTTTTGATTAAGTTTTAAACTCAATTTCACAGAAAACAAGCCTATATAGTTCCTTGATTTACCCTGATTTCTTTCTTCTTGATCCTCTTCATTGCCCCGACGTCGATGGTGGGGGATCGTCCGGTCACTGCTTTTAGATAGAACGGACCTTTTTCCGGCATCCGAAGGCCGTAATTGAAGAAGTCGCCATATTTTAGATTGCTGAGTTGTATCACGAAGGTGTCAACTATTCGGCATGGGAGAAATTTTAACAAGACCTTGCCAAGAAACACCATTTCCTTGGTAACAACATGTACCTGCAAATCCTCGTCATTAGGCCATTAAGCTCATGAAAAAACTTAGCCGTTATCTATAGCTATCAAAGACAAGTAAGGCCTTCATTTGCTCTCTATTATATGTCCATTAAGTCGTTTGCCAATTCGAATTTCTCTGCTTTGTTGCAAGAGATTCCCCCTATCAACTCACGACTGAATTTCCTCAGAAAGATGAAGAATTCTGTAAGTTCCATCCCGTACTAAAGAAGGGAAAATGCATGAATTATAGAAAGAGTTTGCATACGGGACTTCGAGCAACAATGGAAGTGTTGGCACCATAGCTCCACAGATCATAGGGAATCTCCATTCCTGAGTTACCACAACCCACCACCAACACATTTTTCCCTCTGAATTCCCTCCCATTCCGGTATCACCCCCTTGCTGCTCTCCCCGCTCGCCACCACCAAGAACTCCGCGACATAGACCTCGTCCTCGCCCGAGCCCGTGTTTCTCGCCACAATCCGCCACTTGCCAATTCGATCGTCATACGATGTGCTCTAGACAGACCGTTGACAGTACAGCTTTATCTCGAAATCCAACTTGTAGTTGTCGAGGTATTCGATGAATTGGTCCCTAGGGACAAACTTGAGGGAATTGGAGGGGAAGGGCATGTGGGGGAGCTCGCAGAATTGCTTGGCTAGGTGGAGCTTCAATCGATCGTACGACCTCTTTCTCCAAAGAGAGGCGGAGCAATCCTCTCTCTCGAGCACGATGTTGGCGATGCCGAGGCAGTTCAGGCATGCCGCTGTCGCGAGGCCTGAAGGGCCTGCGCCAACGATGGCCACCACAGCCTCTTTGTCGTTGGCCTTGTCCATGGATGATTTGGTTCTTCTTTGATTCAACTGCCACAGCGTTTTCAGGGATGTGGTTTTCGTAGATACAAGCTGGTGTGCTTTTTGTAGAGAGAGAGCACACTGAACTCGCGCGTGAATCCGTCCTAATTAATTGGACCTCATATGGAAAGTTCATGGGAGTTTAAATTTGCAGGTTCAAAGTAGTAAGAAAATCGAGAATCTTACTCAAACTAGCCATGAATCCACATCACCCTTTGTAATTACCTTGGATTCTTTGTTATCAGATATACTTGATCTAACTACCGAGTCATCTAAAATTCGCATTGCCATCTTTTACTTGATCAGTCTTGGAACTAGAGTTACATTTGTTTTTCTTTCTATATGCATAGATTTAAGAATTTCAGGCAAGAAATTGAATAGGTGGACCTCATTAACACCGACTTGACATATACCTTTAACTACCGTACAAGGATTTTCCGACACAACTTTCTTTACTACAAATAAAACAAAACCATTATTGCATTAACATCTATCGGAAGATTAAATATGCAACTTGTCAATTTTAGCAGTTATAGCAACTGTTGACTTTATAGGATTCATCTCGCTACAAGCACCATCTGTGTTGATTACTTTGCTAGTATCCACTTTCTCAGAAGTTTCTGGTTGCAACTTCACTTCAAGCTAAACAATGTCCAAATCCATATAAATACTGTCTTACCCAAAAGTTCTGGAGACTCGTCAAATATAATTTTTCTGCTGATAACGGGTGAATTTAATTTCGAACACTACAATCGTTAGCCTCGCTCGCCTGTATACACTTTCTTGCCCTTCCATTGAGTTTACCATCACTCACTTTAATATAACAGGGGCAACCAAATATTCTAAAAACAAAATAATTAGCAACACTACATGACTATACTTCTTTGGGAGTCCGATATCTAATTGCAATCGATGAGGATATATTATTTAGGTAACTCGCCGTACTAAGCGCATCCGTCATAAATCTCTTAGCCATATCAACACTAGAGAGCATTTTATGAGCCACCTTTAGTAATGCTTTGCTCATCAACTCTGCAACCTATTGTGGTTCACTAGCACTAGTGTAGTGTCTCACTATGCCTTCCTTCATGGAGAATTCGTTTAGCAACTTTGAGCAAAACTCTATATTATTGTCAGGGCACACATGCTTGATCATTTTACGAGTTTTCTTTTCGATCAAAGTTCTCAACTGCGTGATTCTGACAGCGGCATCAAAGTTGTGCCTCAGCATAAACACTCATATCTTCCTCGAGTAGTCATGAACAACTGTTATCATAAATCTATCACTTTTCCTCGAAGGAAATCGCGACAACCTGCGAATATTCAATTGAATTAATTATCCAATTCATGTGGTTTCTCTGACAGTTGCACTGAATTGCACTCTCCGTCGTTGATTTAAATCATATCACTTGCATACATTCAGTAACAGATTTCTTTCACTTAAAACCTTCAAACTTCTCTTGTTAATGTGCCTCAAATATATATGCCACAATTTATATTCTCAACTAGATGCATTCGATATCTTCGCGGCAAAATTTGTCACTGTCTTACTTCGAAGCTCTTATAGGCCACTATGCTTGATTTCTTTCATTAAAACAACCTTCGAAATTTCACATTCTGAAGAATATCGACACTCAGCTGAATCCGAGGCACTCAAGGAAATTATGTTCGTTTTCAACTTTGGAACATGCCTTACTCCAGTTAATATCCTCATGATACCATCATACATTCTAATTCTAACATTACTAACGTCTATAGCATCGCACTTAGAGTTGTTCCCCAAGTAAACTTTACTACTATCTGTGCACTGATAAGTAGTAAACTAGTTTCTTTTTGGTGTAGCATGAAAAGAGCAACTAGAATCCATAATCTATCTATCAAATGATGAATAATCAGTGACAGACAAAATATAATCAACACTATCTGAATTACTACTAGCTATAGCTATAACATTATTCACAGACTCAACTCTAATTCCCTTACTCTTATCATTTTTCAGCTTAAAACAATCCCTTCTAAGATCCACTTTTGCCACAACTCCAACAGACAACACCATTAGTCCTAGACTGGCTAGGTCTATTCTAGTTTATACCACTTTTGCTAACATGTGCACTAGTTCTTTTTCTATTTTCACTTGCTAAAGATTCCTTTCTACGAATATCCTTACTTAGAATCAAATCTCGAGCCCTATTAAACGTCAAACTTGTTGACTTAGAGAAATTACTGGCAACAGTAGCAGTAACATTTCAACTATCAGGCAATGAGGATAATAGAATTAAAGCACGTACCTCATCTTTCAAGTCAATTTCAACTAAACTCAATTGACTAATGATTAGATTAAATTCATTAATATGATCAGCAATTAACGCACATTTACCCATCTTTAAGTTAAATAGATGTCACATAAAGTATATCGTGTTAATCGTAGAGGGCTTCTCGTACATATCGGACAAGGCTTTCATCAAACCAACAGTTGTCCTCTCTTTCATGTTGTTAAACATGATGTTATGAGCTAACGTTAGCCAAATAACACTCAAAGCTCACCTATCCAGCAATTCCCAATCAGCTCGCTTCATTGTTTATGCCTTCTCTCTAGATAGGGGCAATTCTAGTTTCATTTGATACAGATAATCCTTAATTTGCATCTTTTGGAAACCAAAGTTCTTCCCATCAAATCTGTTAATTTTCACTTTTCCTTCCCCTGTTGCTATCGATCCACTTCAACTCAGCCAAGCCTAGCTTTGATACCAATTGTTGCGGAAGCAAGTGATAGGATAATAAGTTTGACAGAATAAGAAAATAAATCGGACACAAGATTTACATGATTCGGTCATAGTGACTTACGTCCACGGGGAGAGCAGCACGAAATTCCGCTATAGATCAAGCGCTATAACGAAAATTACAATCACACTCAAATCACTCAAGCACTCTTAATGTTTTCGAAGCCCCAATTACATCTAATAAGTTACGTAGTAATTAGCCTCATAATTACTCACGAAATAATCTCTCAATTTATGAAAAAATTATACATAAATTTTATTACAAGATTTAATCGACTTAAACATTAAATTCTTGGTGCAATTGACGAACAAAAACCCACGAGAATAACTCACACCAAGCACTCGCTTGGAAACGGCGCTTCAAGACTACCCTCTCGAGTCTCGACAGCCATGACGTTCCATGCTACATATCCGGAAGCACACGATGAAGTCCTCTGCACCTCAACAGCTGGTCAGAGGAATCCCACTATCCAAATATATATATATATATAAAAGGAACAGTCTCGACAGGTCTTCAAGTCCACACGTAGGACTTTACGATTCTTCAACGTGACTCCCACACCAATTAGGAAAGAGTATTTCTGGTTCTTTTATTTCTTCTTCTTTCTCTAACCCGACTTTCTTTTTCTTTTACACCTTGGCGACTCCAATTGCAAAGAGAGATTATGTGCCCATCTTTCTTTGCTCAATATTTCAAACATCCACGTAAATAATAATTCATCACGGGTTGGGCTTAGTTCACAGGCTCAAACTTGAAACATAATTTTAACATACTATCATTATAAATACCACTCCATGGCTAGCAGAAGTCCCTCCGAAAACACAATTAAAATATCGTCTTTTTTATCTTTAAAGCTTTCTGCACTGAATTTTCAATTTCCTTGGCTCTAGATCATTATGTCTTAAGTTGGGTATCAATGTAATATGTCATCGATGAGGTTCAAGTACAATTTCCTATTGTGGATTGACGCTGCTGCCAATCAGCGGCTGGCTGGATTTGTTTGAACCAATTGTACTGCTCAAGTTTTTAATCGATCAACTATTCTCACAATTTAAATTTGTACTGCTTGGCTAAAGCAACTGGATTTTTTTTCTCGCTTGGATATTTCCTTTCCGAAATCACCACTGAACCCAATCCTTTTTCATAAAAAATCGAAGAGTGACATTTGGTAAATTACATTTCGCCACAAAATCGATTCCGGTGAAACAGGTTGTCAAATCTTTCTTGCTAGTCTTAGATTGCGAACAGTTGTTATTTTAGTCCCAATAAAGGGCAAGCAAGCCCTCGCATATCAAAATGGCGCCAAAACACTTTATTGATTGTCTTTGATAAAGCTTGATTACTGTTGACACGGCGACGGTATCATGCACCCTCTATTGTTTATCAGTACAAGCATATTGCTGCATGCACAACATCGCAGGCATCACATTCTTATTTTTCTCACTCACGCTTCCTTTGGCGTTGAAGTTCGAAACGAATGTCGTCGGCTACATTCCGTGCATCGTTAGCGATGCCGAGCAGGCCCCGTTGAGAGAAACCGACGCAGTACAAGCCATTTTCTCCTTTCCACCGGTCCCGGACCTTGGTCATACCGGCATCGTTGAAAAGTTCATCTCCACCCTAATTAAAGTTACCATAAATACTAAGAATGAACATAAAGTACTTAAGGGAATGAAGGAACATAAATGAAACTTACCTGGAGCCATTTCCGTACATTGCTTCTGTAGCCGGTGGCAAAGATTATGGCCTCAAATTGACTTGTTGTGTCATTTGTAAACGTGACCAGCTTCCCTCCAATGCTTTTGATGGAGGGGAAAACCTACATCATTTGCTTTATTATAACTCGAGAAGGTTTACCGTGCTTTTGATTAGATTTCAAATTCTATTTCAAAGAGAAAAACACCTATAATTACTTAATCTACCTTGATTTCGCCATTCTTGATCCTTTTCATTGCCCCGACGTCAATGGTGGGGGTTCGTCCGGTCGCTGCTTTCTGATGGAACGGACCATTTTCCGCCCTCCGAAGGCCGTACTTGGAGAAGTCACCATACTTTAGCTTGCTAAGTAGCCTCATCAAGAGGTCGACGATTCGGTATGGAAGAAATTTTAGCAAAACCATGCCAATAAACACCATTTCCTTGGTAACAACTTCTACCTGCAAATCCTCTTTATTAGCTTATACTTGTTATTTATAGAATATGATTATTTGAATATACGGGGAGCAAATACTATATGAGATTTATTGTTGATAGTGTCAAATTTATTCGCTCCTTAACGGGTCGTATAACCTCATGAACATTTTATAATGTTCATTGACAAGCATGTCATCCTCTCACTCCTTTCCCAGTCATTTGTGTCGGCATATATTCTAAATGAACTATGAAAGAAATAGGCAACTAATGCTAGCGCATTCCTTGCATGCATGAAATTGAATAAATCTCATAAATATGGTTGATCTATCACCAACGTAGAAGGAAAAATGCATGAAATATAGAAAGAGTCTGCATACGGGACTTCGAGCAACAACGGAAGTGTTGGCACCATAGCTCCACAAATCGTATGCTATCTCCATCCCTGAGTTCCCACAACCCACCACCAACACGTTTTTTCCTCTGAATTCCTTCCCATTCCGGTACTTGCTCGAGTGCATTGCCTGCCCGCCAAAGCTTTCTAAGCCATCAACCTCCGGCATCACGCCCTCGCTGTTCTCCCCGCTCGCCACCACCAAGAACTCCGCCACGTAGACCTCCTGCTCGCCCGAGCCCATGTTTCTTGCCACGATCCGCCATTTGCCAATTCGGTCGTCGTACGACGTGGTCTCGACGGTCCGTCGGTAATACGGCTTGATCTCGAAATACAACTTGTAGTTGTCGAGGTATTCGACGAATTGGTTCCTAGGGACAAAGGTGGGTGAATTGGAGGGGAAGGGCATGTGGGGGAGCTCACAGAATTGCTTGGCCAGGTGGAGCTTCAATCGATCGTACGCCCTCCTTCTCCAAAGAGAGGCGGAACAATCCTCTCTCTCGAGCACGACATTGGCGACGCCAAGGCGGTTCAGGCATGCCGCTGCCGATAGGCCTGAAGGGCCAGCGCCAACAATGGTCACCACGACCTCTTTCTCGTTGGCCTTGTCCATGGATGATTTGGTTCTTTTTGATTCAGCAGCGATAGTGTTCTCAGGGATGTGGTTTTGGCAGATAAAAGCTCGTGCGCTTTTTGTACGCCCTTGTGCGGACATGTCGAAATTAATTGTAGCTAATATAGAAGGGTCCATCTTAGTTTAAATTGGCAGGTCCAATGGTGTAAAAAATGGAAAATGTAATCCAGTCGCCATTAATCCTCTTCCTAATATGACAGTACTTTGGATTCTTTATTATATTCAGTGTTGAGTTTCTGGAAAGAAATCGAATAGGCAGGTGAAGATTGGCCATTTAAGTTAAGTGTATCCGATTCTGACCAAAAAAACCAAAAAAAGTTAAGTGTATCGGATTCGGCATTGGTTGTTATTTTTCGTAATTGGAAAAAATATTAAAGGAGTTGCATTAAAGAAAGCAATCATGTGACGACTTATTATAGGAAAAATATAAGTTACGGATTGAATTCTTTTACCCAAAGTAGACCCTTTTGAATGGATTTTTTTTTCCTATTGATATACTTCTTTAAATTTTTTTCCTTATTCAGGTCTCTCTCTCACACATCGAACCTTGCATACTCAAGAAAAAACCTTTGAACGGGCACAAAAAGTCCTGTGAAGTTTACTAAAACTTTTCGATGTAAAAATGATTATCGATAGAATTATTGTCACTAGGAATAATGGTAATCCTATTCTTTAGTGTAAAATTACCTTGTATCTTTGCATAACGGACAACACGTGTTTCCCCAAAAACGGGGATTTATCTGCATAGTGAAAAACCTTTCACCGAAAGTAGATTTTTTTAATTTTTTTTTTTAGGGAAATGGTCTGGCTTCTAAAGTGAAGATAAAATGCAAGCTCGTAAAGTAACAGTTCTGGAAATGGTAAACGTGCATGAAGATGGAAAAAACAAATTACTAATACATTGGTTATAAGCTCTAGGGATGTCGTGCCTTTGACGATGATCCCGCCTAACCTTTGGGAGGTTGTGTATGTGATGATGATCCCAGTGATTACACGCCGCCTATTCCCAAGATTCAAGACTCCCCATTTGCATGTCGACCTTATCTTTAAGCGGTTACAACTTTTAAAACCACCGAGATATTTAACTGCCACTTCGCGCTGGTGTCTTCATTCGACATCTTTGGTCCATGCATTTTCTTTCCCCCATATCCAACGCTTGATTAATTTCACGGTAATAGGCCATCCATAAGTTTTATCGCTGAATCTCGATACTTGTTGATCGTCCTTCACCCTTCTTTGACAACTATGCCACATGGTCGTCGATGAACGTCATGTAGTTATCCATACTCGAGCCATAGTACTTGTCGATTTGCCCCATGCTAGTCTTATTAACCAAACTCGATTAACTGATCGAGCGTCACTATTTATCGATTATAAAGAGTTGATTAGTATTTTTAAAGCATATGCCCTTTTCTAAAAAAATGAATTATCTTTATTGATTTTCAATTTTTTTTAAAATATTTAAAAGGGTCATCTTTGCTTATGAGGATTCAAAGGGACGAGCCCACGTACTATTTTCTCTTTCAAACGCACACTAACGGTTACCTTTGGCTTCTTTCTATCGCCTCCTTTCAATTTGCCACATCTCCACAACTGAAAAAATTGTTCAAAAAGTCTTGAACATATTACACTTTTGCCACTTTAATTCTAAACCTTTTAATGTTGTCAATTGAGTTATAAACCATTTCATAATTTGTCAATTGAGTCAATCCGATCAATTTTAGTTGAAAATCGCTGACGTGGATGTTGGTTATCATATGTAGAGTGGCTGGCGCTAACGTCGATAATTTTTAATAATATTTTTTCAAATTTTCTTTTCTTTCTCTTTTTTGTTTTTTTTTATTTCCTTCTTCCTCCTTTAGCTAATCCTTGGGCCAAAGAATTTTGCAAAGCTCGCCCCGCCGGCCACTAGCGAGGTCGACCCTGTGGGTCCTTACCTCTGATTGGTCGTCAGCCATCACCAATGCTCAGCGATCGGCTAAAGGAGAAAGAAGGGAAGAAAAATAAATAAATAAAAAGAAAAAAAGGAAAAAGAAAATAATAAATAAACAAATTCAAAAAATATGAAAATATTATTAAAAATTATCTACGTTAGTGCCGGCTGCCCCATGTGGCATGACCAGTGTCCATGTCAGCAATTTCTGGTCAAAATTGGACGGATGGATTCAATTGGCATAAGGTGAAAATGTTTAGAATTCAATTTGTAACATTGAAATGCTTATAATTAAAAGTGTAAAAGTGCAATAAGTTTATGACTATTAGACAATTTTCTTGTCCACAGCTAGTATGTCTTGTGAACCGTCTTGTCCTTCGAAGAGTACAAATACTAGGCAGAAATTGCGCCTTTTCACCTTTTGTTCTATGTGTATTTAATAAAAAATGCATTTCCTGAGATTTTTCTTTTTGAGACAAGTGTATAAATTATTTTCTCACTAGGGTCTGAACAACATGGACATGGCTTCGCACGACCTCAATAAGGAATGTAAAATTTGTCTTTTCCAGAGAGAGAGAGAGAGAGAGAGTTTTTGTTTTAAGAGGTTGTCAAATCATTTTTGCTAGTATTAGATTGCCACAGATCTTATTTTGATCCCAATAATGGGCAAGTAAGCCCTTGCAAATCAAAATTTGGCAATATAGAACATTTATTTTGCCTCGAGTTCAATGTACTTGGTCAGATTTACTTGATACTAAAAAGCTATCTTGGTACATTCCCATTCAATGCATGGCCATATGTTTCATCACCTGCATTCCCAATTTGGGTTGTACTTTAACTTCTAGGACAACTTTCCTGTTTTGATAGTGGATGCATAGGCAAGCCAAGTATATATAAAATATAACTTTCTCGAGGGATCACTTCGTTTTGAGACCAATTTATTACATAGAGTACCATTGATCATAGTGGGTAAGTAACTTGAAACCGCTCAAATTTAAGAACATCAGAGAAAGAAAATTCAAAAGAGAAAGTCAAAAACTCTCAAATCCCTGATCTACGAATAGAATGACTTCGTTGATTTTGACTATGATAAAGCCAAATTTCCATATACACCGCAACGTTATCGTACATCCTTTGTTATTTTTAATACAACCATATTGTTGTACGGACAACATTGCTTCTTATTTCCGTCGCGAACATTTTCTATCGCATCGAAGTTTGAAACTGATATCGTCTGCTATATTCTGCGCGTCGGCAGAGATGCCGAGAAGGCCCCGTTTAGCAAAACCGGCGCAGTACAAGCCATTTTCTCCTTTCCACTGGCGCAGGACCTTGGTCATGCCGTCTTTGTTGAACAGGTCATCTCCACCCTAATTAAGTTAACATAATATGAAGATTCAACGGGAAAAGTTGCAAATGTAGATAAATCAATCACCATTAAATGGCTTAACCAAAAAAAGATAAATATAAAGAAAATGTACCTGGAGCCATTTCCGCACAGTATTTTTGTAGCCAGTGGCAAAGACTATGGCCTCAAATTGACTGGTAGTGCCATTTACAAATGTGACCAGCTTCCCGTTAATGCTTTTGATGGAGGGGAAAACCTACACCATTTGCTTTACTATAACTTGAGAAGGTTTAACATGCTTTTGATTAAGTTTTAAACTCAATTTCACAGAAAACAAGCCTATAGTTCCTTGATTTACCCTGATTTCTTTCTTCTTGATCCTCTTCATTGCCCCGACGTCGATGGTGGGGGATTGTCCGGTCACTGCTTTTAGATAGAACGGACCTTTTTCCGGCATCCGAAGGCCGTAGTTGCAGAAGTCGCCATATTTTAGATTGCTGAGTTGTATCACGAAGGTGTCAACTATTCGGCATGGGAGGAATTTTAACAAGACCATACCAAGAAACACCATTTCCTTGGTAACAACATGTACCTGCAAATCCTCGTCATTAGGCCATTATGCTCATGAAAAAACTTAGCCGTTATCTATAGCTATCAAAGACAAGTAAGGCCTTCATTTGCTCTCTATTATATGTCCATTAAGTCGTTTGCCAATTCGAATTTGTCTGGTTTGTTGCAAGAGATTCCCCCTATCAACTCAAGACTGAATTTCCTCAAAAAGATGAAGAATTCTGTAAGTTCCATCCCGTACTAAAGAAGGGAATATGCATGAATTATAGAAAGAGTTTGCATACGGGACTTCGAGCAACAATGGAAGTGTTGGCACCATGGCTCCACAGATCATAGGCAATCTCCATTCCTGAGTTACCACAACCCACCACCAACACATTTTTCCCTCTGAATTCCCTCCCATTCCGGTACTCGCTGGAGTGCATCGCTGCCCTGCCAAAGCTGTCTAAGCCGTCAACCTCCGGTATCACGCCCTCATTGTTCTCCCCGCTCGCCACCACCAAGAACTCCGCGACATAGACCTCGTCCTCTCCCGAGCCCGTGTTTCTTGCCACGATCCGCCACTTGCTGATTCGACCGTCATACGATGCGCTCTGGACAGACCGTTGACAGTACAGCTTTATCTCGAAACCCGACTTGTAGTTGTCGAGATATTCGATGAATTGGTCCCTAGGGACAAACTTGGGGGAATTGGAGGGGAAGGGCATGTGGGGGAGCTCACAGAATTGCTTGGCTAGGTGGAGCTTCAATCGATCGTACGACCTCTTTCTCCAAAGAGAGGCGGAGCAATCCTCTCTCTCGAGCACGATGTTGGCGATGCCGAGGCGGTTCAGGCATGCCGCTGTCGCGAGGCCTGAAGGGCCCGCACCAACGATGGCCACCACAACCTCTTTCTCGTTGGCCTTGTCCATGGATGATTTGGTTCTTCTTTGATTCAACTGCCACAGCGTTTTCAGGGATGTGGTTTTCGTAGATACAAGCTGGTGTGCTTTTTGTAGAGAGAGAGCACACTGAACTCGCGCGTGAATCCGTCCTAATTAATTGGACCTCATATGGAAAGTTCATGGGAGTTCAAATTTGCAGGTTCAAAGTAGTAAGAAAATCGAGAATCTTACTCAAACTAGCCATGAATCCACGTCACCCTTTGTAATTACCTTGGATTCTTTGTTATCAGATATACTTGATCTAACTACCGAATCATCTAAAATTCCCTTTGGCATCTTTTACTTGGTAAGTCTTGGAACTAGAGTTACATTTGTTTTTCTTTCTATATGCGTAGATTTAAGAATTTCAGGCAAGAAATTGAATAGGTGGAACTCATTAAACACCGACTTCACATATACCTTTAACTACCGTACAAGGATTTTCTGACACAATCTTCTTTACTACAAATAAAGCAAAACCATTATTGCATTAACATCTATCGGGAGATTAAATATGCACCATGTCAATTTTAGCAGTTACAGCAACTGTTGACTTTATAGAATCCATCTCGCTACAAGCACCATCTGTGTTGATTACTTTGCTAGTATCCACTTTCTCAGAAGTTTCTGGTTGCAACTTCACTTCAAGCTAAGCAATGTCCAAATCCATATAAATACTGTCACTAGCACTCTTACCCAAAAGTTTCGGAGACTCGTCAAATATAATTTTTCTGCTGATAACGGGCGAATTTAATTTCGAGCACCACAACTGATAGCCTCGCTCGCTTGTATACACTTTCTTGCCCTTCCATTATGTTTACCATCACTCACTTAAATATAACAGGGGCAACCAAACATTCGAAAAACAAAATAATTAGCAACACTACATGACTATACTTCTTTGGGAGTCTGATATCTAATCGCAATCGATAAGGATATAATTTTTAGATAACTCGCCGTACTAAGCGCATCCGCCATAAATCTCCTAGCCATATCAACACTAGTGATCATTTTATAAGCCATCTCTAGTAATGCTTTGCTCATCAACTCTGCAACCTATTGTGGTTCACTAGCACTAGTGTAGTGTCTCACTATGCCTTCCTTCATGGAGAATTCGTTTAACAACTTTGAGCAAAACTCTATATTATTGTCAGTGCACACATGCTTGATCATTTTACGAGTTTTCTTTTCGATCAAAGTTCTCAACTGCATGATTCTGACAACAGCATCAAACTTGTGCCTCAGCAAAAACACTCATATCTTTATCGAGTAGTCATGAACAATTGTTATCATAAATCTATCACTTTTTCTCGAAGGAAATCGCGACAACCTACAAATATTCAATTGAATTAATTATCCAATTTATGTGGTTTCTTTGACAGTTGCACTGAATTGCACTCTCCGTCGTTGATTTAAATCATGTCACTTGCATACATTCAGTAACAAATTTCTTTCACTTAAAACCTTCAGGCTTCTCTCGTTAATGTGCCTCAAATATATATGCCACAATTTATATTCTCAAACAAATGTATTGGATATCTCCGCGGCAAAATTTGTCACTATCTCACTTCAAAGCTCTTATAGGCCACTATGCTTGATTTCTTTCATTAGAACAACCTTCAAAATTTCACATTTTGAAGAATATCGACACTCAGCTGAATTTGGGGCACTCAAGGAAATTATGTTCTTTTTCAACTTTGGAACATACCTTACTCCAGTTAATATCCTCATGATACCATCATGCATTCTGATTCTAACATTACTAAAGTCTATAGCATCGTACTTAGAGTTGTTCCCCAAGTACACTTTACTATTATCTGTGCACTGATAAGTAGTAAACTAGTTTCTTTTTGGTGTAGCATGAAAAGAGCAACTAGAATCCATAATCTATCTATCAAATGATGAATAATCAGTGACAGACAAAATATAATCAGCACTATCTGAATTACTATCAGCTATAACTATAACATTATCCACAGACTCAACTCTAATTCCTTTACTCTTATCATTTTTCAGCTTAAAGGAATCCCTTCTAAGATCCCCTTTTGCCACAACTCTCACAGACAACACCATTAGTCCTAGACTGGCTAGGTCTATTCTAGTTTATACCACTTTTGCTAACATGTGCACTAGTTCTTTTTCTATTTTCACTTGCTAAAGATTCCTTTCTACGAATATCCTTACTTAGAATCAAATCTCAAACCCTATTAAACGTCAAACTTGTTGACTTAGAGAAATTACTGGCAAAAGTAATAGTAACATTCCAACTATCAGACAATGAGGATAATAGAATTAAAGCACGTACCTCATCTTTAAAGTCAATTTCAACTAAAATCAATTGACTAATGATCAGATTGAATTCATTAATATGATCAGCAATTAACGCGCATTTACCCATCTTTAAGTTAAATAGATGTCACATAAACTATATCTTGTTGATCACAGAGCGCTTCTCGTACATATCCGATAGAGCTTTCATCAAACCGACAGTTGTCTTCTCTTTCATGTTGTTAAACGCAATGTTATGAGCCAACATTAGCCAAATAACACTCAAAGCTCACCTATCCAGCAATTCCCAATAAGCTCGCTTCATTATTTATGCCTTCTCTCCAGATAGGGGCAATTCTAGTTTCACTTGATACAGATAATCCTTGATTTGCATTTTTCGGAAACCAAAGTCCTTCCCATCAAATTTGTTGATTTTCACTTTTCCTTCCTCTGTTGCTATCGATCCACTTCAACTCAGCCAAGCCTAGCTTTGATACCAATTGTTGCGAAAGCAAGTGATAGGATAATAAGTTTGACAGAATAAGAAAATAAATCGGATATAAGATTTACGTGATTCAGTCATAGTGACTTACGTCCACGGGGAGAGCAGCACGAAATTCTACTATAGATCAAGCGCTATAACGAAAATTACAATCACACTCAAGAACTCTTAATGTTTCCGAAGCCCCAATTACACCTAATAAGTTACGTAGTATTTAGTCTCATAATCACTCGCGAAATAATCTCTCAATTCATGAAAAAATTATACATAAATTTTATTACAAGATTTAATCGACTTAAACACTTAAATTCTTGGTGCAATTGACGAACAAAAACCCACGAGAATAACCCACACCAAGCACTCGCTTGAAAACGGCGCTTCAAGACTTCCCTCTCGACAGCCATGACGTTCCATGCTACATATCCGGAAGCACACGATGAAGTCCTCTGCACCTCAACAGCTGGTCAGAGGAATCCCACTATCCAAATATATATAAAAGAAACACTCTCCACAGTAGAGATGGCCACGGTTCGGAACCGACCGGTTCCGGTTCGGAACCGGCGGTTCCGGTTCGTGGCCAAGAATGAACCGGAACCGGAACCGTCCGGTTCAGAACCGGTTCGGAAGCAGTTCGGAACCGGCTGGCCCTCGCCAGACGAGGGCGAGCCTCGCCGGCGTCGGGCGAGGCTCGCCTGAGGGTGGGCGAGCGAGGCGAGCCTCGCCCGACGCCGGCGAGGCTCGCCTGCGGCCTCGCCAGATCCAGGCGAGGGCGAGCCTCGCCCGACGCCGGCGAGGCTCGCCTTCGCCTGGATCTGGCGAGGCCGCGAGGCTCGCCGGCGTCAGGCGAGGCTCGCCTGAGGGTGGGCGAGCGAGGCGAGCCTCGCCGGCGTCGGGCGAGGCTCGCCTCGCTCGCCCACCCTCAGGCGAGCCTCGCCCGACGCCGGCGAGCCTCGCCCTCGCCAGATCTGGGTAGACGGGGGCGGGCGGAGGAGAAAAGGGGAGGAGGAGCAGTGTAGCGAGGGGGAAGGAGGAGTGGGCGTCGGCGTCGACGGCTGCGGCCATGGGCGGGGGCGACGGCGGCGAAGGCCGCGGGGGTTAGATCTGGGAAGACAGGGGCCGAGGGGTGGGCGAAGCCGTGGAGGAGAAGAAGGAGGAAAAGGAGAGGAGATTCGGAGAAGATGCACAGTGCAATGCACTGATGCAGAGAGAGAGAGAGAGAGAGAGAGAGAGAGAGAGAGAGAGAGGGAGGGGGGCCTAGCCTGCAGGGCCTGCAGGCTGTGCTGCAGCGCAGCCTGCACCCTGCAGGCCTGCAGCTTCCTCTTTTTTTTTTTTTTTAAAGAACCGGCCCGGAACCGCCGGTTCCGGGCCGGTTCAAATTTTTCTGGAACCGGAACCGGGCCCGTATGCCACGGGCCGGTTCCGGTTCCGAACCGCGGGCCCGGTCAACGGGCCGGGCCCGTTCCGGGCCAAAACCGGCCCGTGGCCATCTCTACTCCACAGGTCTTCCAGTCCACACGTTGGACTTTACGATTCTTCAACGTGACTCCCACACCAATTAGGAACGAATATTTCTGATTCTTTTATTTCTTCTTCTTTCTCTAACCCGACTTTCTTTTTCTTTTACACCTTGGCGACTCCAATTGCAAAGAGAGATTATGTGCCCATCTTTCTTTGCTCAATATTTCGCACATCCACGTAAATAATAATTCATCACGGATTGGGCTTAGTTCACAGGCTCAAACTTGAAACATAATTTTAACATACTATCATTATAAATACCACTCCATGGCTAGCAGAAGTCCCTCCGAGAGCACAATTAAAATATCGTCTTTTTATCTTTAAAGCTTTTTGCACTGAATTTTCAATTTCCTTGGCTCTAGATCATTATGTCTTAAGTTGGGTATCAATGTAATATGTCATCGATGAGGTACAAGTACAATTTCCCATTGTGGATTGACGCTGCCGCCAATTAGCGGCTGGCTGGTTTTGTTAGAACCAATTGTACTGCTCAAGTTTTTAATCGATCAACTATTGTCCCAATTTAAATCTGTACTGCTTGGCTCAAGCAAGTGGATTTTTTTTTCTCGTTTGGATATTTCCTATCCGAAATCACCATTGAACCCAATCCTTTTTCATAAAAAATCGAAGAGCGACATTTGGTAAATTATATTTCGCCACAAAATCGATTCCGGTGAAACAGGTTGTCAAATCTTTCTTGCTAGTCTTAGATTGCGAACAGTTGTTATTTTAGTCCCAATAATGGGCAAGCAAGCCCTCGCATATCAAAATGGCGCCAAAGCACTTTATTGATTGTCTTTGATAAAGCTTGATTACTGTTGACACGGCGATGTTATCATGAACCCACTATTGTTTATCAGTACAAGCATATTGCTGCATGCACAACATCGCAAGCATCACATTCTTATTTTTCTCACTCACGCTTCCTTTGGCGTTGAAGTTCGAAACAAATGTCGTCGGCTACATTCCGTGCGTCGTTAGCGATGCCGAGCAGGCCCCGTTGAGAGAAACCGACGCAGTACAAGCCATTTTCTCCTTTCCACCGGTCCCGGACCTTGGTCATACCGGCATCGTTGAAAAGTTCATGTCCACCCTAATTAAAGTTACCATAAATATTAAGAATGACCATAAAGGACTTAAGGGAATGAAGGAACATAAATGAAACTTACCTGGAGCCATCTCCGTACATTGCTTCTGTAGCCGGTGGCAAAGATTATGGCCTCAAATTGACTTGTTGTGTCATTTGTAAACGTGACCAGCTTCCCTCCAATGCTTTTAATGGAGGGGAAAACCTACATCATTTGCTTTATTATAACTCGAGAAGGTTTACCATGCTTTTGATTAGATTTTAAATTCTATTTCAATGAGAAAAACACCTATAATTACTTAATCTACCTTGATTTCTCCATTCTTGATCCTTTTCATTGCCCCGACGTCAATGGTGGGGGTTCGTCCGGTCGCTGCTTTCTGATGGAACGGACCATTTTCCGCCCTCCGAAGGCCGTACTTGGAGAAGTCACCATACTTTAGCTTGCTAAGCAGGCTCATCAAGAGGTCGACGATTCGGTATGGAAGAAATTTTAGCAAAACCATGCCAATAAACACCATTTCCTTGGTAACAACTTCTACCTGCAAATCCTCTTTATTAGCTTATACTTGTTATTTATAGAATATGATTATTTGAATATATGGGGAGCAAATACTATATGAGATTCTTACCAAAAAAAAAATACTATATGAGATTTATCTTTACCAAAAAAAAAATACTATATGAGATTTATTGTTGATAGCGTCAAATTTATTCGCTGCGTAACGGGTCGTATAACCTCATGAACATTTTATAATGTTCATTGACAAGCATGTCATCCTCTCGCTCCTTTCCCAGTCATTTGTGTCGGCATATGTTCTAAATGAACTATGAAAGAAATAGGCAACTAATGCTAGCGCATTCCTTGCATGCATGACATTGAATAAATCTCATAAATATGGTTGATCTATCACCAACGTAGAAGGAAAAATGCATGAATTATAGGAAGAGTCTGCATACGGGACTTCGAGCAACAACGGAAGTGTTGGCACCATAGCTCCACAAATCGTATGCTATCTCCATCCCTGAGTTCCCACAACCCACCACCAACACGTTTTTTCCTCTGAATTCCTTCCCATTCCGGTAGTTGCTCGAGTGCATTGCCTCCCCGCCAAAGCTCTCTAAGCCATCAACCTCTGGCATCACGCCCTCGCTGTTCTCCCCGCTCGCCACCACCAAGAACTCCGCCACGTAGACCTCCTGCTCGCCCGAGCCCATGTTTCTTGCCACGATCCGCCATTTGCCAATTCGGTCGTCGTACGACGTGGTCTCGACGGTCCGTCGGTAATACGGCTTGATCTCGAAATACAACTTGTAGTTGTCGAGGTATTCGACGAATTGGTTCCTAGGGACAAAGGTGGGTGAATTGGAGGGGAAGGGCATGTGGGGGAGCTCACAGAATTGCTTGGCCAGGTGGAGCTTCAATCGATCGTACGCCCTCCTTCTCCAAAGAGAGGCGGAACAATCCTCTCTCTCGAGCACGACATTGGCGACGCCAAGGCAGTTCAGGCATGCCGCTGCCGATAGGCCTGAAGGGCCAGCGCCAACAATGGTCACCACGACCTCTTTCTCGTTGGCCTTGTCCATGGATGATTTGGTTCTCTTTGATTCAGCAGCGATAGTGTTCTCAGGGATGTGGTTTTGGCAGATAAAAGCTCGTGCGCTTTTTGTACGCCCTTGTGCGGACATGTCGAAATTAATTGTAGCTAATATAGAAGGGTCCATCTTAGTTTAAATTGGCAGGTCCAATGGTGTAAAAAATGGAAAATGTAATACAGTCGCCATTAATCCTCTTCCTAATATGACAGTACTTTGGATTCTTTATTATATTCAATGTTGATTTTCTAGCAAGAAAATCGAATAGGCAGGTGAAGATTGGCCATTTAAGTTAAGTGTATCCGATTCTGACCAAAAAAACCAAAAAAAGTTAAGTGTATCGGATTCGGCATTGGTTGTTATTTTTCGTAATTGGAAAAAATATTAAAGGAGTTGCATTAAAGAAAGCAATCATGTGACGACTTATTATAGGAAAAATATAAGTTACGGATTGAATTCTTTTACCCAAAGTAGACCCTTTTGAATGGATTTTTTTTTCCTATTGATATACTTCTTTAAATTTTTTTCCTTTTTCAGGTCTCTCTTACACACATCGAACCTTGCATACTCAAGAAAAAACCTTTGAACGGGCACAAAAAGTCCTGTGAAGTTTACTAAAACTTTTCGATGTAAAAATGATTATCAATAGAATTATTGTCACTAGGAATAATGGTAATCCTATTCTTTAGTGTAAAATTACCTTGTATCTTTGCATAACGGACAACACGTGTTTCCCCAAAAACGGGGATTTATCTGCATAGTGAAAAACCTTTCACCGAAAGTAGATTTTTTTAATTTTTTTTTTTAGGGAAATGGTCTGGCTTCTAAAGTGAAGATAAAATGCAAGCTCGTAAAGTAACAGTTCTGGAAATGGTAAACGTGCATGAAGATGGAAAAAACAAATTACTAATACATTGGTTATAAGCTCTAGGGATGTCGTGCCTTTGACGATGATCCCGCCTAACCTTTGGGAGGTTGTGTATGTGATGATGATCCCCGTGATTACAAGCCGCCTATTCCCAAGATTCAATACTCCCCATTTGCATGTCGACCTTATCGTTAAGCGGTTACAACTTTTAAAACCACTGAGATATTTAATCGTCACTTCGCACTGGTGCCTCCATTCGACATCTTTGGTCCATGCATTTTCTTTCCCCTATATCCAACGCTTGATTAACTTCACAGTAATAGGCCATCCATAAGTTTTATCACTGAATCTCGATACTTGTTGGTCGTCCTTCACCCTTCTTTGACAACTATGCCACATGGTCGTCAACGAACGTCATGTAGTTATCCATACTCGAGCCATAGTACTTGGCGATTTGCCCCATGCTAGTCTTATTAACCAAACTCGATTAACCAATCGAGCATCACTATTTATCGATTATAAAGAGTTGATTAGTATCTTGAAAGCATATGCCCTTTTCTAAAAAAATGAATTATCTTTATTGATTTTCAATTTTTTTAAATATTTAAAAGGGTCATCTTTGCTTATGAGGATTCAAAGGGATGAGCCCACGTACTATTTTCTCTTTCACACGCACACTAACGATTACCTTTGGCTTTTTTCTATCGCCCCCTTTAAATTTGCCACGTCTCCACAACTGAAAAAATTGTTCAAAAAGTCTTGAACATATTACACTTTTGCCACTTTAATCCTAAACCTTTTAATGTTGTCAATTGAGTTATAAACCATTTCATAATTTGCCAATTGAGTCAATCCGATCAATTTTAGCTAAAAATCACTGACGTGAATGCTGGTTGTCCTACGTAGCGTGGCCGGTGCTAACGTCAATAATTTTTAATAATATTTTTTCAAATTTTCTTTTCTTTCTATTTTTTGTTTTTTTATTTCCTTCTTCCTCCTTTAGCTGATCGTTGGGCCAAAGAATTTTGCAAAGCTCGCCCCACCGACCACTAGCGAGGTCGACCCTATTGGTCCTCACCTCTGATTGGTCGTCAGCCATCGCCAATGCTCAGCGATCGGCTAAAGGAGAAAGAAGGGAAGAAAAATAAATAAATAAAAAGAAAAAAAGGAAAAAGAAAATACTAAATAAATAAATTCAAAAAATATGAAAATATTATTAAAAATTGTCCACGTTAGTGCCAGCTGCCCCATGTGGCATGACCAGTGTCTATGTCGGCAATTTTCGGTCAAAATTGGACTGATGGATTCAATTGGTATAAGGTGAAAATGTTTAGAATTCAATTTGTAACATTGAAACGCTTATAATTGAAAGTGTAAAAGTGCAATAAGTTTATGATTGTTAGACAATTTTCTTGTCCACAACTAGTATGTCTTGTGAACCTTCTTGTCCTTCGAAGAGTACAAATACTAGGCAGAAATTGCGCCTTTTCACCTTTTGTTCTATGTGTATTTAATAAAAAATGCATTTCCTTAGATTTTTCTTTTTGAGACAAGTGTATAAATTATTTTCTCACTAGGGTCTGAACAACATGGACATGGCTTCGCACGACCTCAATAAGGAATGTAAAATTTGTCTTTTCCAGAGCGAGAGAGAGAGAGAGAGAGTTTTTGTTTTAAGAGGTTGTCAAATCATTTTTGCTAGTATTAGATTGCCACAGATCTTATTTTGATCCCAATAATGGGCAAGTAAGCCCTTGCAAATCAAAATTTGGCCATATAGAACATTTATTTTGCCTCGAGTTCATTGTACTTGGTCAGATTTACTTGATACTAAAAAGCTATCGTGGTACATTCCCATTCAATGCATGGCCATATGTTTCATCACCTGCATTCCCAATTTGGGTTGTACTTTAACTTCTAGGACAACTTTCCTGTTTTGATAGTGGACGCATAGGCAAGCCAAGTATATATAAAATATTACTTTCTCGAGGGATCACTTCGTTTTGAGACCAATTTATTACATAAAGTACCATTGATCATAGTGGGTAAGCAACTTGAAACCGCTCAGATTTAAGAGCATCAGAGAAAGAAAATTCAAAAGAGAAAGTCGAAAACTCTCAAATCCCTGATCTACGAATAGAATGACTTCGTTGATTTTGACTATGATAAAGCTAAATTTCCACTTACACTGCAACGTTATCGTACATCCTTTGTTATTTTTAATACAAGCATATGTGGTCGTGAGCTATTTTAGCCTATTTGTTAGGGATTTTTATTGTATAAATATCTTCCTAGTATAGAATCCTTCCTTTTGTATATCTCCTGATTAGGGTTATCATACGTCCATATATATATATATATATATATATATATATATATCAGGTTTGAGTCTTGTAAATGTACAGAAAAAAATATTCATTGAATACAAAAAGGAGAGTTTTCTTCTTCATGGTATCAGAGCCCTAGGGTTTCATCCTTGGGGTACTGTACGTCAATCATCGACTACGGCCGACGTACATCTTACCCGATCCGACGTGCGTCTTACCCGATCTTCTTCATCGCAATTCAGTTTGCGAAGCTGATCTCATGGCCGATGAACAATCGAGTGTTACAACTGACCAAGCGGATACTGGTGCCTCTGCTACCGCCATACTGGCAGACCTGACTGCTGCGATGAAGCAGCTCTTGACCCAGCAGGCCGCACCGCCGCGCGTTGAAACTCCTGTTGCACCGATTGCTGTCAAGCTTGATGGCAAAAATTATGGCGTATGGTCCCAGGTTGTTGAGATGTATGTCTCGGGCAAAGACAAACTGGGCTATTTGAATGGTGATTCTGCTGAGCCTCCTCCTACAGATCCATCTTTTAGACAATGGAAGACCGATGATTCTACGGTGAAAGGTTGGCTTATCAATTCTATAGACCCAGTCTTGATACCAAACTTTATTCGGTTTCCTACTGCCAAAGCCGTATGGGATGCTGTGGCAACGACCTTTTTTGATGGATCTGACACCTCCCAAATCTATGATATTAAGAGGCAGATTTCTCGATTGAAGCAAGGCGGTGGACCCATCGAGAAATATTACAATGATCTTCAAGGCCTCTGGCGTGAGATTGATTTCCGCCGTCCTAATCCTATGCAATGTCCGGCCGATATTCTGAAGTACAATGCCATTGTCCATGAAGATCGAGTCTATACTTTTTTGGATGGTCTCGATGACCGCCTGGATAATGTTCGTGCTGATGTTATGAAGATGGATCCCTTTCCCACTATTGAACAAGCTTATGCCCGAGTCAGGCGAGAGGATATGCGCCAATCTGTCATGCTCTCCAATCCTGTCGAGGTCACCTCGGGTTCCGCCATGGTGTCACAACGCGGCAAAGGTGATCAGTTAGTGCTCTCTACCCGGGGACCTCGACCTAAACCTGGTATGCCAATTCAATCCGAGGGATGCTCTCACTGTGGGAATCCTAAACACATAGCAGCATCTTGTTTTAAACTGCATGGTTATCCGGACTGGTGGGATGATTTTCAGACCAAAAAGAAGAAACAGGGCTCCCAAAAGGGGCGGAATGGAGGGCAAGCCTCCTTAGTGACTAGCAACTTGTCATTAATTCCCATGGAGCCTAAATCTGCTAATGCCGAATCTCTTGAAGGTAATTGTGGGTTTGTCTTTGCTAATGGACATGGTGATGGTCATCATGGGTGGATAATTGATTCTGGCGCTACAGATCATATGACTCCGGAATCTGGTGATCTTCTTACATCTACTACACCACGTCGAGATCATATTTACAATGCTAATGGATATAGCTTTCCTGTGACGGCTGCTGGGCGTGTGTCTGTCACGCCTTCTCTCTCTCTATCTCATACCTTGCTTGTTCCTTCACTGTCTAATCGTCTGTTATCAGTTGGACAGCTTACTAGTGAGTTGAACTGTGTTGTGCTTATGTACCCTGATTTCTGCCTGTTTCAGGACATTCTCACGAAGGAGATTATTGGGCGTGGTACTAAGAGGGAGGGGCTGTATTTCGTGGATGAAATTACTTCTGGACGGACCTATCATTCTCGTGGACAGTTAGCTCAAGAGAAGGAACTTTGGTTATGGCACCGTCGGTTAGGTCACCCATCTTTTGGGTATTTACGGCATTTGTTTCCCAAGTTATTTCATGGTCTATCGAACTCTAGTTTTCAGTGTGATACATGTATTTTGGCAAAGAGCCATCGCACTTGTTTTCCTCCCAGTTTGAATATAAGTGCTACTCCTTTTTCTTTAATTCATTCTGATGTATGGGGTGCGTCTCCTATTACTATTGTATCTGGATTTCGATGGTTTATCATCTTTGTTGATGATTGCACACGTATGACTTGGCTATATTTGATGAAACATAAGAATGAGGCTAAAGATATCTTTCAGACTTTCCACCGTATGGTTCAAACTCAGTTTGGGGCCAAACTTCAGGTTCTCAGGTCTGATAATGGTGGCGAATACTTAAGTAAACCTCTTGCAGCTTATTTTCAAGAACATGGTTTGATACATGAAACTTCTTGCTCTCAGACTCCTCAGCAAAATGGTGTTGCTGAGCGCAAGAATCGCCATCTTCTTGAAACCACTCGAGCACTCTTGGAAGGTAGCCATGTTCCCCATCGTTTTTGGGATTCTGCCGTAGTCACAGCCGCTTATTTGTTGAATCGCATGCCTTCCCGCATTCTGAGCCATCGCACGCCAATGCAAGCACTTGCTGCCCATGTGTCTATTCCTTCGGTTCTTACATTGCCTCCTAAGGTGTTTGGGTGTGTCGCTTATGTCCATCTTCACAAAAATCAACGGACCAAACTTGACCCTTGTGCAGTCAAGTGTGTGTTTCTTGGTTATGGTCCTTCTCAGAAAGGGTATCGGTGTTATGATCTTGCCGGGAAGCGCATGTATGTCACCATGGATGTAACATTTATTGAGACGGAATCCTATTTTCCTTCCCCCCAGTGTCCTGTTCAGGGGGAGACTAGTTGTGAAACCAGACATTGGTGGGAGGTAGGAATTGCAGGAGCGACGGATGGGTGCTCACAGCAATGTGATTTTGAGGCAGCACGTGATTCTGAGGCTGTTGAGGCTGAAGGTTTTGAGCTACTGCCGCATGATTCTAAGGCTGCACGACCAGACAACACTGAATTACGACATGGGTCCGAACAGGTGTCAACAGATGCACAACTGCAACAGCCCTCCTTATCTTCGCCCTCTTCGCCCTCTTTAGTACCACTCCAAGCTCCTGAGAATGTACCTGAGGTAAGTACTTCTACTGTACTTGATTCTTTTGAAGATACTGATATGCTTACTGGTTATAAGCTACCCGATAGGCATAATAGGGGTAAACCACCGAATCGATATTCTCCAGATGTAGAGGACCGCCGGTCTCGATACCCTATTGCAGACTATATGTCTGCTAAGAGGCTGTCCACACCACTACAAGCCTTCGTGTTTACGATTTCCTCAGTTCAAGTTCCAAACAGGGTTGAAGAAGCCATGAAGGATCCGAAATGGCTTCAAGCGATGGAGGCAGAAATGGAGGCGTTGGAGAAAAATCGAACTTGGAAACTTGTGGAACTACCAAAGGATAAAAAGCCGGTTGGATGTAGGTGGGTGTTCACAGTCAAACATAAGGCAGACGGCACTATTGAGAGGTATAAGGCGCGACTGGTAGCTAAAGGGTATACACAGACTTATGGGGTGGATTATCAAGAAACATTCTCTCCAGTTGCAAAGTTAGACACTATAAGAGTGTTGTTATCTCTGGCTGCAAACTTGGACTGGCCTTTGCATCAATTTGATGTGAAGAATGCATTTCTTCATGGAGATTTAGAGGAGGAGATCTATATGGAGCTTCCACCTGGATACAGATGTGTAGAGAAGCGGAACATGGTCTGTAAGCTGGAAAGATCATTGTATGGGTTGAAGCAGTCCCCTCGTGCATGGTTTGGTCGCTTTAGCTCAGCTATGAAAGGGTATGGATACTCCCAAAGTAACTCAGATCATACTTTGTTCTTAAAAGGTGCTCAAGGAAGAATGACAGCTCTTATCATATATGTAGACGACATGATTATTACAGGCAATGATAGTGCAGAGATTATGAGATTGCAGGAATTATTATCAAGGGAGTTTGAGATGAAGAACTTGGGAGGTCTGAAATATTTCCTGGGAATCGAGGTTGCTAGGTCGAAGGAAGGGATTTACTTGTCTCAGCGGAAGTATGTTCTTGATCTTTTGGCTGAAGTTGGCATGCTAGATTGTAAGCCTGCAGACACTCCTATGGTGCAAAACTGTAAGCTTGGAGAGTACCCTGATCAGACGCCTACTAATAAAGAGAAATACCAAAGGTTAGTAGGTCGATTGATTTACTTATCACATACACGTCCTGATATTGCTCATGCAGTAAGTGTGGTAAGTCAGTTCATGCATGCACCTAGTGAGGATCATATGAGTGCTGTGTGGCGCATCATTCGATATTTGAAGTCAGCCCCAGGAAAGGGGTTGCTATTTGCAAAGAATGGTCATCTTGAAATAGAAGGTTACACAGATGCAGATTGGGCTGGAAGTGTGACAGACAGGAGGTCTACATCAGGGTATCTTACATTTGTGGGAGGCAACCTTGTTACATGGAGGAGTAAGAAACAAAAGGTTGTAGCTCGGTCTAGTGCAGAAGCTGAATTCAGAGGTGTAGCAAAGGGGTTATGCGAACTTTTGTGGCTTCGAAAGCTACTAACTGAGCTCGGGCATCCACCAGGTTTGGAAATCAAATTGTTTTGTGATAATAAAGCAGCCATAAACATTGCTCATAATCCAGTTCAGCATGATAGAACCAAACATGTGGAGATTGACAGACATTTCATCAAAGAGAATTTAGAGGCAAAAGTGATCCAGTTACCATTTGTCAAGTCTGAAGACCAGTTAGCTGATATATTGACAAAGGCTCTGTCAAGTAGAGAATTTCATTGCTCACTTATCAAGTTGGGTATCAAAGACATCTTTGCACCCACTTGAGGGGGAGTGTGGTCGTGAGCTATTTTAGCCTATTTGTTAGGGATTTTTATTGTATAAATATCTTCCTAGTATAGAATCCTTCCTTTTGTATATCTCCTGATTAGGGTTTTCATACGTCCATATATATATATATATATATATTAGGTTTGAGTCTTGTAAATGTACAGAAAAAAATATTCATTGAATACAAAAAAGAGAGTTTTCTTCTTCAGCATATTGTTGTACGGACAACATTGCTTCTTATTTCCGTCGCGAACACTTTCTATCGCATCGAAGTTTGAAACTGATATCGTCTGCTACATTCCGCGCATCCGCAGAGATGCCGAGAAGGCCCCGTTGAGCAAAACCGGTGCAGTACAAGCCATTTTCTCCTTTCCACTGGCGCAGGACCTTGGTCATGCCGTCTTTGTTGAACAGGTCATCTCCACCCTAATTAATTAACATAATATGAAGATTCAACGAGAAAAGTTGCAAATGTAGATAAATCAATCACTATTAAGTGGCTTAACCAAAAAAAGACAAATATAAAGAAAATGTACCTGGAGCCATTTCCGCACAGTATTTTTGTAGCCAGTGGCAAAGACTATGGCCTCAAATTGACTGGCAGTGCCATTTACAAATGTGACCAGCTTCCCGTTAATGCTTTTGATGGAGGGGAAAACCTACACCATTTGCTTTACTATAACTTGAGAAGGTTTAACATGCTTTTGATTAAGTTTTAAACTCAATTTCACAGAAAACAAGCCTATATAGTTCCTTGATTTACCCTGATTTCTTTCTTCTTGATCCTCTTCATTGCCCCGACGTCGATGGTGGGGGATCGTCCGGTCACTGCTTTTAGATAGAACGGACCTTTTTCCGGCATCCGAAGGCCATAATTGAAGAAGTCGCCATATTTTAGATTGCTGAGTTGTATCACGAAGGTGTCAACTATTCGGCATGGGAGAAATTTTAACAAGACCATACCAAGAAACACCATTTCCTTGGTAACAACATGTACCTGCAAATCCTCGTCATTAGGCCATTATGCTCATGAAAAAACTTAGCCGTTATCTGTAGCTATCAAAGAGAAGTAAGGCCTTCATTTGCTCTCTATTATATGTCCATTAAGTCGTTTGCCAATTCGAATTTCTCTGGTTTATTGCAAGAGATTCCCCCTATCAACTCACGACTGAATTTCCTCAGAAAGATGAAGAATTCTGTAAGTTCCATCCCGTACTAAAGAAGGAAAAATGCATGAATTATAGAAAGAGTTTACGTACGGGACTTCGAGCAACAATGGAAGTGTTGGCACCATAGCTCCACAGATCATAGGCAATCTCCATTCCTGAGTTACCACAACCCACCACCAACACATTTTTCCCTCTGAATTCCCTCCCATTCCGGTACTCGCTGGAGTGCATCGCTGCCCTGCCAAAGCTGTCTAAGCCGTCAACCTCCGGTATCACGCCCTCATTGTTCTCCCCGCTCGCCACCACCAAGAACTCTGCGACATAGACCTCGTCCTCGCCCGAGCCCGTGTTTCTTGCCACGACCCGCCACTTGTCGATTTGACTGTCATACAATGCGCTCTCGACAGACCGTTGACAGTACAGCTTTATCTCGAAACCCGACTTGTAGTTGTCGAGATATTCGATGAATTGGTCCCTAGGGACAAACTTGGGGGAATTGGAGGGGAAGGGCATGTGGGGGAGCTCGCAGAATTGCTTGGCTAGGTGGAGCTTCAATCGATCGTACGACCTCTTTCTCCAAAGAGAGGCGGAGCAATCCTCTCTCTCGAGCACGATGTTGGCGATGCCGAGGCGGTTCAGGCATGCCGCTGTCGCGAGGCCTGAAGGGCCCCCGCCAACGATGGCCACCACAACCTCTTTCTCGTTGGCCTTGTCCATGGATGATTTGGTTCTTCTTTTATTCAACTGCGACAGCGTTTTCAGGGATGTGGTTTTCGTAGATACAAGCTGGTGTGCTTTTTGTAGAGAGAGAGCACACTGAACTCGAGCGTGAATCCGTCATAATTAATTGGACCTCATATGGAAAGTTCATGGGAGTTTAAATTTGCAGGTTCGAAGTAGCAAGAAAATCGAGAATCTTACTCAAACTAGCCATGAATCCACATCACCCCTTGTAATTACCTTGGATTCTTTGTTATCAGATATACTTGATCTAACTACCGAGTCATCTAAAATTCGCATTGGCATCTTTTACTGGATAAGTCTTGGAACTACAGTTACATTTGTTTTTCTTTCTATATGCGTAGATTTAAGAATTTCGGGCAAGAAATTGAATAGGCGGATAAAGTTTGCCCATTTAAGTAAAAGCGCACAAGCGAAATTCATCTTTTACAGTAACTTTTCTTAATTTCCCATGGGTTGTCATTTCTTTGTAATTGGATAAAATAGAAGGAAATTGCATGAAAGAAAGAAATCATTTGATGACTTATTATAGAAAAAAACATAATATAGGGATAAGGATAGAATGTATATTTTTCCTATTGATTTATCACTTCAAAAAAATTTCCTTATCAGGCCTCTATTACACGCATTGATCCATGTACACTGGATAAAACATCTTTGAACATGCACAAAAAGTCGTATGAAGTTTAATAAAACATTTCGATGTGAAAATGATTGTCTATAAAATTATAATCACTAGGAAAAATGATAATCCTGATTCTTTCCATATCTTTCTATCATGGAAAACTAGTCGTTTCACCGTAAATGGGAATTTTACCTGCACGATGAAAAACATTTCGCCAAAAGTTTGATTTTTTTTTTTTTTGGTTTTTTATGGAAATGGCTTCGGTGATGATCTTGGATAGGAAATGGATTGGCTTATAAAGTAAAGATAAAATGGAAACGCTAAAAGGTAAAAGTACTGGAAATGGTTAATGTGCATGAAGATGAAAATATAGATTACTACTAAAAAGGGCATGTATACTATGAAGTCCTAAAACTTATCGTAATAATACAATTGAGTCTTAAAACTTTTAAATAGTACAATCAAGTTCTTAAACTCGTTAGGTGTAATCAAGTTCCTCCGTCAAACACATCAATTAAACCAATGAAAAATACTGACATGACTCTTTTTATTACTTTCTCAAGAAACATGGAGCTTTTATGGCGTCTACTTAATACCGGTAAAACTACAAAAAAAAGTTATAAACCTATTTCATCGATACCAATTTAGCGCTAAATTTTTCAATTGAGAGAATGACACTAGAAGTGTTAAAAGTTATGTACGATACTCAATTTAGTTCCAAAAATTTCCGCCGATCATTTAAGTGTCAAATAGGAGAAAAAAACAATCACTTAAGTGCCAACGACGAGATATTCCTGCTAAATTAATTACGTGGCTTTTTTAATTAAAAAAATTATGAAGTGGTATATTTTTTTAACAACTAAGTCCACACGGAGTACAAAAACAACGTTGGATTTTCGACCTCCGGGGCTCATTGAAAAGAGATGACATCGCTCAGCCTCTGGCCAAAACTACGTCACATAATGCGAATCAAAATTGGGGTTTCGAGTTCCTGTTCCTGCACAACACTACAAATTCCTCCTTGTTCGCTCGCCCTTGCTCACCGTCGCTCACTAGCACCGTCGCTCACTCAGGTTTATCATCTTCTCTCCCTCGCTCAATTGGCTGGAAAAATCAGGGCTCTAAGGGCAATATAAGGGCTCGGAGGGAGGGAAAAGGGTTCTTGGTAATGTCATGCGGATCATGGTAGTAGGGATTGCAAGATTAAGCTGGTAATTTTGGGGGCAAACCAAAATAGGGAGTGAATTTGGGTTCAACGACCGGTTAGGGTTTGAAATTGGGGGGTTCTCTTTCAATTTGGGTATTTAGGGTTCTTATTTAAGGGAAAGGTACTAAACGGCGTTGTTTTAGGGTTTGGATGCTGATTAGACTCTTCGGTGAGCCACATTAGCTTAAGAAACTAATAATAAAAAAAGCTATGTCAGATTTCTTGCCAAACAGATAGGAGTTGACACTGAAATAAGCGTTTTAAAAAAAATTTGGTACCTAAGTAATCCAAAAGAAACTTTTGACCCTAAAATAAACGCCGTACTTAACTTTTTGCAATTTTAGTATCTTTTTCCCCTTTTCAATTGGACCAATTTTATTCTAAATATTTTTACATTTGTATCAATTCAGTCCACCCAGCTAATTTAGACTAGAAATTACTAACGTGGATATCGACTGTCCTAATTGGTACAACTAGCGTTGACATGGATATTTTTTAATTTTTAAATACTTTTTATTGATTTTTTCTTCTTTTTCCCTTTCTTTTTTTCTACTATTTTACTGTTTTTTTTCTTTCTTCCTTATTACCCTCCGCCAGTCGCCCTAGCGATGGTGGCAAGGCCCCTTGCAAGATTTGGCAAGGGGACCCTCGCCCAACCCTCATCTGCCACGACTCAGTGAGGGCTGGTTCTCGCCCAGATGTTTAGGCAGCCCCCAAAGTGAAATCCTTCGTTTTAGGGTTAGTCAGACACATTCGAAGCTTGAATGAGGCTCCCTCTCTCCTCTGGGATCTGATGTGAAGCTTGTGATTTCACGGACAATCCTTAAACACCATTAACCATGACTCTCTCTCTCTGTGTAATGTGTGTGCTTCATTCTCTCGCCTGCTTGAGATTCTTCTTCTTCTTCTTCGTTGGCTTCTTGTTGTTGTTCCTCATTTTTTCTTATGATCTAAAATTGCCCCCGCCCCCCCCCCCCACCATCGCCAGGGGCCTCCCCGGCCCTTGGCGAGGGCTGGGTGGCCGCCCTACGCTAGATCCGATGAGGGCATTCCGGCCATCACTCTCGTTGGCGACCTTCGTTGACTAGCAAAAAGTAATAAGAAAAAAAATAAAAAAGAGAGGAAAAAAAAGAAAAGAAAAAAAGAAAAGAAGGAAAAAAGAGAAGAAAAAAGAACAAAAAATGTTCAAAAAAATATTTAAAAGTTAAAATATGTTTGCGTTAGCGTCGGTCGTGCCATATAAGGTGGCCGGTGTCCACGTCAGTAATTTCCAGTCTAAATTGACCGAACGGACTAAATTGATACTAATATATAAATATTTAGTACTAAATTGATTCAATTAAAAGGTTTATGACTATTTTTTTTATTTTTCCCACTTAATACCAGATCTAAAAATAATAATAAATAATAGATTAAAAAAAATGAAAAAGCTGCTGGCTATTATCTTCCCTCCCCAGCCGACTTGAGCTCTTCCGACCACCACCTTGTTCAAATACTCAACCTACATTGAATATTTGGTCTCCGGTGACTAAATCTGTGCAACCTGCGGTGGCGGCACCTGCGGCGGGAGGGCGGTAGAACAAGAAGTTCTTGGCGGCGTTTGCCTGGAGGAGCGTGGAGGAGTGTAGGGAGGAGGACTGGAAATTAGTGTCTTCGCTCAGCAATCCCACCGTCAAAGCCCGTTGATGGAACTCAAGTATTCTTTCTTAAATATAAAGAAGATATTTTTTTTCAAATTAATAAGTTATTTTTTAATAAAAAAAAAATTTTCAGCATTTCCGTTAGTTAATTTTAAAGAAATGACTTGATTGCACCAATTTCCTAAAACTTACTGCAAAAGTGCAATCAAGTCTTCAAACTTTTAAATAGTGCAAATAAGCCATAAAACATGTCAAATTAGTGCAATCAAGTCATTTCTTTAAAATATAACACCTTTTTTTTTCCGGTGGATGCATCCCTTGATCAGTAGTTAATGTTTCAGGAATACAAAACCGATGGATTATATTCTCTTCTATGAACTCTTTCATTGTTTTCTGAGTGATATTTTAATAGGATGCCGCCTCAACGCATTTCATAAAATAATTGGTTGCAACCCAAATAAAACTATGCCTCTTGATCGATGGATGATATATTTTACCGACAATGTCCATATTCCAACATCTAAATGGTCGTAATTGAACAATGAGATTTATATCGATGTCGAAACATGCTAAACCAGTCCATTTACTTGACATGACTTAATTCTTTTGTGTAATTAATACAGTCTTCAGTTATTATAGGCCAAAAATAGCCATGCAGATGCAATTAACACTTCATCTTTATTCCAACCTCATGTGTGCCACAGATTCCTTCGTGCAATTCTACCATGGTCAACATTGATTCATGCTTGCTTAATCATTTTCTACGAGGGATAAATGCACTGAAAGTCCTAAAACTTATTATAAAACTATAATTGAGTCTTAAAGCTTACAAAAATTAGAATCAAATTCTAAAAATTTGTCAAATATGTGCTATCGAGTCCTTCAGTTAACTCCGTCCAACTTGACTGACGGAAAATACTGACATGGCTTTTTATTTTTTTATTATTTTCTCTATCCTATGTGGCAGTGACGTCGTTTTGTTCCAAATCTAATTTTTAATATAATTTTTATTTAAGTTAAATTAAAAAATAAGCTAAATTTATATGAGAGAGAGAGAGAAAGAGAGGGATTTTTAAAAAAAACAAGTCGTGACGGCTGCCGCCCACACCATCACCGAGAAGGGCCGGAGCCCAGCCATCCCCCACCCTCGCTAACTCTCCCAAGCGACGATGGGGGTGGTGGCGACAAGGGCTATTGAAACTCTCTCTCTCTCTCTCTGTTTAGCTTATGTTTTAATTTAATTTAATTTAAATTTGCATCAAAATACATATTTGAATCAAAACTACGTCGTTGAAGTCTTATTTTTTATGTTTTAACCATGTCATTGCAACGTAGGTAAGAAAAAATATTTTAAAAAAATCAAGCTTAGCATTTTCCTTTAGCTAAGTTGAATAGAATTAACAAAATTACTCGATTGCACCAATTCTTTCAAGCCTGTCGAGGGTCATTGGCCAACTCTCGCCGGTCACAGGCAAGTATTGACTGAACCTTGTCGGCCACTAGGAGGAGGGCTGGACTTGGTAAAAAAGAGGAAAAGAAAGAAAGAAAAAGAAAAAAGAAAACCAACAAGGAATTGATTCTGACTCTTCTCGAAGTAAAAAAAATAAAAATACAATTATACAAATGTGACGTCCCAAGTCATCACCACTAACGACAAAGGGTCTATTAATCCATATAAACATGCGGAAGCTATTAATATTTATGTAACAAGTATGTAAAGTATCTTTTGTTGAGAAACATATACAAATGCATGCTTGTAAATACCTTTATATATATACAAAGTTAGAGTCAGGGTACAGGCAAACTAACTATACAAATATACAAATCAAAAGATAAGTCGCTCCTAGGAGGTTAGGTACACTACTCCACCTACGCAACCACCCCCAAATGCTCCCTTGCTCCAACAACTGTATGATCCTATCCAAAAAGATCTGTCATTTGGGTCGTGCTACCTCAAAAAGTCGTCCATCTGGTTGCTCAACTACTCCTTGATATTAGGATCGCTGTCTGAACCTGAGTATGAGTCAATATCCAAAAATGGAAGCGGTCCCCAAAGTTGTCCCTAGCAGTGGATATACAATGCAACGAAATGGTACGAATCTAACCCTAGCGCAAAGCCCACGTCAACCCACAATGTGGACACAAACTTCATAAAAACAACATTCGAAAACTCAAAAAAGGTCACATCCTCCCAATGGAACGTAAAATCAACAAGGGCTCCATAACGAACGCTATAGGTAGCGGGAGGAACGAACGGCATATTTACCAATCTGAAAGGATAAATAACTACAGGAGTAAGCATAAAGCTTAGCAAATAGATATCTAAAATATCGACAACACGAATCATCAAATTACCACAAGATGTAAACATCATTTATGAGAGAAATGATGTAAATGCAATAAATGGGTGTAGTGCATGTTGTATGTCGGTTATTATTTCAGTTCTCTCATCAAGTATCCACCCTTGTACCACGGTTACATCGGCACGTAGACCAACCCGTGCGGGCAACTTCCAGCACATAGACCGGACTTCCATGGTATGCCAACCACAGACATCTCGCTCCGAGACATCGTCAGCACACAGACCGACAGCATCCAAGCCTTCCGTACTTGGGCATTCCAATACTCCCGCGGGGCATCATTGGCGCGTAGACCGATGGTCCTCACCATTCATTTTCACATGATGCACATGAAGCAATACACATAAGGTATCGTCAGGGATCCCCCGTTTGACGATCCTCATCATCAATTATCACACAATTATGATATGATGAGTGCAAATGATTCTAACATAAGTATATGAATAACAATCCACATATGGGGCATATTAAACCAACCGAGACACCTACGATACTATCCAAAGCACAAGCAATATAACAACATCGTACACAAAATCACCATCTCATATAAACTATCTTTCATCACACGATTCAGTTGATGCGAGACCATGTCATCGCCATCCATGGGCTCGATCACCACCAACGTCAGCCTACAACACAAGTGTTTGTCACGTCTCCATCCCACACCGTGAGCCATCCCTGCGCTACTTTCTATTCCGCGGCCACCACGCGCCATTAAGTGGTTCGGCTCAACGCAAACCACAGCTGCCCTTATCAACTCCTTACAACCATTCAAACTCACCACATGTCATTCCAACACTCGAACAACACCAAAAACAACTAGAAAATCAAATGAACATAGTAAAAATTTCATCATCCAACTTACACATAACCTTAACACGTCTCATTTGAGCCATCCAAGCTTGTTTTCAATGATCCGTCACCATCACACGAAATCCTGACTCCCGTACGTCCTCGGGAAACCAAAAAGTCAAAGACTTTCCGAACTTTTCAACTCGAGACCCAAAACCCATCATAAAAGGCCAAAAACCATTTATCTCGGGCGAAAAGATGAACGCGAAGTCAAGAAATTAGAATTTACTTGCCTCAAGGATGATCTTGTCGAAGAATCGTAGGAAGTCGAGCCGATTTTCCTCTTGTGCGGCCACGATCCATCCAAGATGAAGAAGAAGAAGAAGAAGAAGAAGAAGAAGAAGAAGAAGAAGAAGAAGAAGAAGAAGAAGAAGAGAAGATGGTGAGAATGAAGAGAGAAAAGGAAAATACTTGATATAAAGGAATCAAGGAATATTCTAATTATCTTTTTTTTTCGAATTTTTTTTTCTACGCCAATATGGAATGACACCAAAAATTAGGATGTTACAAATCTCCCCACCTTAGGAAATTTCCTCCTCGAAATTTGAAGCATTAATCGACAATTCAAATAGATATGGATATTGATGCCACATAAGTTCTTCGCTCTCCCATGTTGCCTCTTTTGTATCATGATGCTGCCACAACACTTTCACCAACCAAATGACTTTATTTCTCAAAACTTGCTCCTTTTGATCCACTATACGCATTCGCCTTTTGACGTACGTAACTTTTTCGTCCACTTTAATCATCTCATAGTCTAGAATATGAGTTGGGTCAAGTTGATACTTCCATAGCATCAACACATGAAACACGTCATGGACATTAGACAATTTTGGTGGTAAAGCCAACCGATACTCCAATTCTCCTATTTTCTCCAAAATTTCAAAAGGACCAATGAATCTAGGGCTCAATTTTCCTTTCTTTCTGAATCTTGACATACCTTTCATTGGCGATACTTTCAAAAATACGTGATCTCCCACATTAAACTCTAACGGTCTTCTGCGCCGATCTACATAACTTTTCTATCGACTTTGAGCAGTCTTAAGCCTATCTCGGATTATTTTCATCGCGTCAATTGTGATCTATACTAACTCCGGCCCTGTTAAACTTCATTCGCCAACCTCGTTCCATTCGAATTTGGCGTTCTTTTGAGTGAGTTGAGTTAAAGGACCAACTAAACGAGAAAATCCTTCCACGAATCTTTGATAATTCCCTGCTAGTCCTAAGAAACTTCGTATCTCCATCACTACCATTGGTCTCGACCAATTAATCACGGCTTTGACCTTAGTCGGGTCCATAAAAATTCCATCAACTATTACAACATGTCCCAGAAACACTACACGATCCAGCCAAAAGTTACATTTGCTAAACTTTACATATAACTTATGCTCTCTGAGTGTCTGAAGCACACTTCTAAGATGCTTTTCATGCTCTTCCAGTCCTTTCGAATATATCATGATATCGTCAATGAAAATTATTACAAACTGATCTAAGAATGGTTTAAACACCCTATTAATTAAATCCATAAATGCAGCAAATGCGTTAGTCAAACCAAATGACATGACTAGGAACTCGTAATAGCCATATCGAGTCCTAAAAGCCGTCTTAGGAATATCCTCCTTCTTGATTCGCAACTGATGATGTCCCGACCTTAGATCAATCTTTGAGAACATAGAGGCTCCTTACAATTGATTGAATAAGTCGTCAATTCTAGGCAACGGTTACTTGTTCTTGATTGTCACTTGATTCAATTGCCTATAGTCGATACAGAGATGCAAAGATCGATCCTTGTTTCTCACAAATAATACAGGAGCACCCCAAGGTGACACACTTGGTCGTAAAAATCCTTTATCAAGCAATTCTTGTAATTGCGCATTTAACTCTTTTAACTCTGCCAGGGCCATACGATAAGGAGCCTTTGAGATTGGTTCCGTTCCAGATGCGAGTTCAATCACAAACTCTATTTCTCGCTTTGGTGGCAATTCCGGTAACTCTTCCGGAAAAACATCAGAAAAATCTTGAATCACTAAAACTTCCTCGAGTTTCACTTCTTTCTTGGATTGATCCTTTACTACAGCTAGATATCCTTGGGCAACCTTTTCAAGAAGCTGATAAGCCTCCAAAGCAGAAACAAAACATATCTTTGACGCCATGCATGGTAAATTCCCATGTGCTTTTCCACACTATCGATACAGTTCATTCAAAGGTTGTTCGCGATACAATGACTGATTATTTCCAACTCCTCCGGAATTCACAAAGTTTCGTCTTTTCTTCGGAGTAAATGGATATCTCCCAAATTGAAACGGTCTTTTGTCTCGTCTATCATTAGTGCCTTGCATATTCAACCTTGACTATTGTCCCATTTCTGCTCTCTCCTTCAATAATTCCTACTCCACCAGTTGAGCTCGCTCGTACAATTCATCATAATTCTTTAGACTAAAAGGCACCAATTGTTTCGTAATATCTGTCCTCAAACCATTCAGGAACTTTCTAGCTGTATCTTCTCGATTTTCAACCAACCGAAGAGCATACCTTGACAGTTCTGAAAATTTAGCCTCATACTGATCCACTGTTAAATTGCCTTGGATCAGCTGCATGAACTTCATCATCTTCTTTTCTTTGGCACTTTCGGAGATATATTTTCCAGTAAAGGCGTCTACAAAACCTCTCCAAGTAACTTCCCCACCTGCTGAAAATACCATACCTTTTGATGCCTCCCTCCAATGTTGAGCATTTCCTTCCAATTGATATTTTGCCAGTGTAACCTTATCAGCATCATTACGGCACAAAAGATTGTAAATCTTCTCCATTCTAACTATCCACCTGTCCGCTTCACTTGGATCTACATTACCAGCGAAGTGAGCCGGCTTCAACTTCAGAAATTGCTCAGCTAGTCCTTGTATACGGCGGTCATCACCACCTTCTGCCACTGCCTGTTGTTGAGCCTGCCTTTCAAAGAGAGCTCCCACATTCACCAATGCTTGTAGAATTCCATGCACCCGTGCATCCATAGCTGGTGGTGCATTTGCTCCCCCGAAAGTTCCTGTTCCATTTGAATTTCCAACTCCGCTTGAAGTTCCTGCCACTCCTGAAGTCCCTGCTTCGCTTGTTGGTTCTACTTCATTCACACGTCGTGCCCTATCAAAAGGTCTTGTTTCTGTTGCTCTTCTCATCCTGAACTACTCAGCACAACGATCATCCATCACTATAGATGACCAACATTATTAACCAACTCATAAGTAACAAATGTTACTAAAGCCCGATGGTAACGCTACCACATCACACAAGTAAGGGGCACGTCACTTATTCTCCTAGCTCACAACAACAAGCACACACATATATAGCACTTTAAATCGCACGCGCTTATCCTAACTACTCCACTGGCGCACCTTATCACTCCAGGGTAAACCTATGCTCTGATACCAATCAAAGCGGGGCTGTGACGTCCCAGGTCGTCACCACTGACGACAAAGGGTCTAATAATCCATATACGCATGCAGAAGCTATTAATATTTATGAAATTAGTATGTAAAGTATCTTTTACTGAGAAATATACACAAATGCACGCTGGTAAATACCTTTACACACACACACATACACACACAAAGTTAGAGTTAGGCTACAGGCGAACAAATTGTACAAATATACAAATCAAAAGATAAGCCACCCCTGGGAGGTTAGGTACACTAGTACACCTACACAACCACCCCCAAATACTCCCCTGCTCCAACAACTATACGACCCTATCCAAAAAGGCCCGTCATTCGTGTTGTGCTACCTCAAAAAGTCATCCATCTGATCGCCCAACTACTCCTTCATATCAGGATCGCTACCAACCCTGAGTCTGAGTCAGTATCTAGAAATGGAAGCGGTCCCTGTTGAGAAAAACTCCTATTGATTTTGAAGTTAACAAAACCTTCCATAATAATTGTAAATCTGATGCTTATTCTGAACTATGTTTTTGTTCCAGGAATATATATATATATATATATATATATATATATATATATATACATGTTCTGGAATTTCAGAAGAAAGTTTTACAATCTATATGTTCTTTGAAGACCCACAAAATCCAAAGTTCTGAGGTTCAAACTCAAGTCGCTGAAATTTTTCAGAAGCAAGAAGTGTAAGTTGAAATTTTTCAGAAGCAGACGAAGATGCAGTAATTCTTCAGAAGCAGACGAAGACGCAATAATTCTTCAGAAGCAGACGAAGACGCAGTAATTCTTCAGAAGCAAAACTCAAAACGAAGAAGAACAGCTAGTGATCGGGTAATGGATTTCACAGAAGGAAAGTATTGATTGATTAACAATCAAATATTAAGACAAGAATGCTTTCCAACGGACAAAACTCTACTTATAGAAACCAAGATTCTGATTGTATGGGCGACCAGAATCAGTGGGATTCAGAATTTATCATCCAACGGCTACTTAATCCTTAGTTTACAAATCTGTCCAAGGTGAAGATTGGAAGATGATCCTCTGCAAGTTGTCCAACGGCTAGTGTGGATGAAGAGGAGTATTTAAGGAGAACATGAGCAGCAAAAGGATAAGAGATTCAAGAATCAACAAGTCCAAAGTCTGAGTTTACTCCAATCTGTCCTCTTGTCATTCTGAACTTAAGATCAAGATCTTGAGGATTACTTTGTAAAGAGTGTTTGTGTGAGATAGAGAGTCATATCATATACAATAGTTCTAAGACTCAAAGTCTGTAAATTCCTCTTGATTACATAGTGAAATCCAGCCAGTAGGCTGTAAGCGTGGGAGAGTGGACGTAGGCTTGCCATAAGCCGAACCATTATACATCTGTGTGCAGATTCTCTTTTCTTCATCTCTCACTTTATTTTCTGCATTTCAGAATAACTTGAATCTGAATTTTATTCAGACTCTTTTATTTTTCATTTCATTTCCACGCAAATATCAAAGATTTGTTTAGGATCACCTATTCACCCCCCTCTAGGTGACCCGTGCTAGCCATTTCAGTCCCCAAAGTTGTCCCTGGCAGCAGATATACAACGCAATGAAACGATACGAATCTAACCCTGGCGCAAAGCCTACGTCAACCCACAGTGTGGACACAAACTTCACAAAAACAACATTTGGAAACTCAAGAAAGGTCACATCCTCCTAATGGAACATAAAATCAACAGGGGCTCCATAACAAGCGCCATAGGTAGCGGGAGGAACAATGGCATATCTACTAATCTAAAAAGATTAGTAAATAGATATCTAAAACATCGACAACACGAATCATCAAATCACCACAAGATGTAAACATTATTTATGAGAGAAATGATGTAAATGCAATAAATGGGTGCAGTGCATGTTATATGCCAATTATTATTTCAGTTTTCTCATTAAGTATCCACCCCCGTACCACGATTATATCGGTGTGTAGACCGACCCGTGCAGGTAACTTCCAGCACGCACACTGGACTTCCATGGTATACCAACCACAAGCATCTCACTCCGAGGCATCGTCAGCGCACAGACCGACGGCATCCAAGCCTTCCGTACTTGGGCATTCCGATACTCCCGCAGGGCATCATCGGTGCGCAGACCGATGATCCTCACCATTCATTTTCTCATGATGCACATGAAGCAATGCAAATAAAGCATCATCAAGGATCCCCCGTCTGACGATCCTCACCATCCATTATCACACAATTATGATATGATGAGTGCAAATAATTCTAACAGAAGCATATGAATAACAATCCACATATGGGGCATATTAAACCAACCGAGACACCTACGATACTATCCAAAGCACAAGCAATATGACAACATCGTGCACAAAATCACCATCTCATATAAACTATCCTTCATCACACGATTCAGCTGACGTGAGACCATGTCGTCGCCATCCATGGGCTTGGTCACCACCAATGTCGGCCTACAACGCAAGCGTTCCTCACACCTCCATCCCACACTGTGAGTCACCTCCACACTACTTTCTATTCTGCAGCCACCATGCGCCGTTAAGCGGTTCGGCTCAACGCAAATCATGGCTGCCCTTATCAATTCCTTACAACCAATCAAACTCACCACGGGTCATCCCAACATTCGAACAACTCCAAAAACGACTAGAAAATCAAACGAGCATAGTAAAAATTTCATCATCCAACTTACACATAACCTTAACACATCTCGTTCAAGCCATCCAAGCTCGTTTCAATGATCCATCACCATCACACAATATCCCAACACCCATACGTCCTCGGGAAACCAAAAAGTCAAAGACTTTCCGAACTTTTCAACTTGAGACCCGAAACCCATCATAAAAGGCCAAAAACCATTTATCTCGACCAAAAAGACGAATACGAAGTCGAGGAATTAGAATCTACTTGCCTCAAGGATGATCTTGTCGAAGAATCATAGGAAGTTGAGCCAATTTTCCCATTGCACGGCCACAATCCGTCCAAAATGAAGAAGAAGAAGAAGAAGAAGAGAAGATGAAGAGAACGAAGAGAGAAAAGGAAAAGACTTGATATAAAAGAATTTCGGACAGAATATTCCTTGAATATTCTTATTATCTATTTTTTTGAATTTTTTTTCAAAAATTTCTTTTCTGCACCAATATGGAATGACACCAAAAATCAGGATGTCACAACAAAAAAAACAAATTTTTTTTAAAATAATTATAAAAAATTGTCTACGTCACTGTCTATCATCTTACGTGACATTACCAGCATCCACATAAGCAATTTTCGGCTAAAATTGATCGGATGGCTTTGATTGGCAAGCGTGAAAATGTTTAGTAGTCAATTGGGAAAACTGAAATGTTTATAAATGAATTGACCAAAGTATTATAATAGGTTTATAACTTTTTAGATAATTTTTTAATTTTAAAATTTTCATTGCACTTATCCCTTTTAATAATAATCCTTGACATTCTAGTTATACAATTCGTCTCCATGCAAAGCATATTTTAATGTTTGTCTTTTAAATTTTTTGTACCTTGGACTATTGGGCTCTTTTAAGCAACCAACAAACGGCTTCCTCCGATAATTTTGATCCTTAGCCAAATTAGTGTCAACCATCATAACTTGATGTTCAATTGATGGCAGTTCTTTTGTTTCTGTGATTATTATTTTGGCAAATCCTTTGATGTTTTGTATCCATATGTCATTTAAGCTAACTCATTGGCTACCGAGTTTTCACATCCTCTAATATGGATTAGAAAAAAAAAATCAAGGAACTTATGAAGCAATTTTTTTGAGCTAAGGCATAATATCCAATAATGCTGTCATTTAAACATTAATATTCTCATTTCATCTCACTACAAAAAAACTTGTTTTTTGCGACGAAATTTGCGACGGAAATTTCGAAAAAATCCATCGCAAATCGAATTTGCGACGGATTTTGCGACGGAAAACATTCCATCGCTACTCGGGCGTCGCAAATTTTTGCGACGGAAAATTCAAAAATTCGTCACAAATTTGCGACGGAAAAAAATTCGTCGCAAAATTCGTCGCAAATTTGCGACGAATACAATCCGTCGCAAATTCCGTCGCAAATTTGCAACGGACACGATCCGTCGCAAAATTCGTCGCAAAATTCCGTCACAAAATTCGTCGCAAATTTGCGACAGACATGATCCGTCGCAAAATTCGTCGGAAAATTCCGTCGCAAATTCGTCGCAAATTTCGTCGCAAAATTCCGTCGCAAATTTGCGATGGACACGATCCGTCGCAAAATTCCGTCTCAAATTTGCGACGGACACGATCCGTTGCAAAATTCATCGCAAAATTCCGTCGCAAAATCGTCGTAAAATTCGTCGCAAAATTCGTCGCAAAATTATCAGAAAATTCGTCGCGAATTTAGTCGGAAAATTCGTCGCGAATTTGATCGCAACTTAGCGACAAACTTTAATAATAGCAAAATTCGGCTTAAAATATTCGTCGTTATTTTTACATCATTTCGACCATAAATTATTGTCCATATCAATCAAAGGAGACAATGACATATAATTGAAACAAAAAAACGAACAAACCATAAATTCTGACAAATTAGCCACAATGACATATAATTGAAATAAATAACAGAAGGAAAGTTATAGAGTCTGACATGATGCTATTTGATATCCAATCTTACAATACATTCAAAATATGAACTAAGATACGGGACAATCATAGAAGACGCAAAAAAACCATACAGAAGAAGAGGCGGCTTTGGTACGATGGCAGGACACCAAAAGTAGTCACCTTTGTCAAGACCTGAGGAAATATCGATACATAAATTAGTCCAAAATATAAAAACAGCGTTTAAGCATGGATGTGAAACTAGGTGTAAAATAACAAAAATATGTTTCAGGACGAACATAAATGTTCTTACATATGAATATGAGTGAAATTATGAAAAACCCGCATTATGAAGCAAGCTTACTCAAAATTTTACCTAGGGAGACTGGAGAAAATCATCATCATCATCATCATCATCATCATCATCATCATCATCATCATCATCATCATTAGCATCAGCATCAGCATTCTCGGCATCAATGTGTTGGTCATCACCTATTGGTTTGGCTGGAGGTACAGGAGGCCCGGCATTGTGTTGGAGGTTAAGGTGTTGCATAACTATTCTCATTTGTTCTTGCAAGTCATATATTTGTTCATCCTTCTTAACAAGTAAAGTGTTCAGACGATCCACTTCATGGGTCAAATGCTCCTCTGTTCGTGCCTTCCTTTGACCAGTCCCAGCGGATGATGAACTTCCAGCTCCAGGACTATTCCGCATGTACATCTTTGACAACGATCCCAGCCCAAATATTTTTCCTTTTTTCGCCCCACCCGTTGCCTCCATCCATAATGCTATATTATTAACTGGTGGCCGGGACTCAGGACAATCATCACTACCACTAGCACTGCTTATTAAAAGATCATCATATTTTTCCTACATTAACAATGTAGATGAAAATAAAATCAATATATATATACCATAAGTATTGAAAGCATTCACGGTTTTGCATTATAGTTTACATATAAGCCAAAGTATAACCTTACATACCTTAACAGCTTTTGCCCGATCGCCAATCCGTGTCTTGTCTTTCTTTTGAAATGTGTGTTCAAATGTAGCTGCAAATGTCGGTTCCGTCCCCAATTCATGTGCCTACAAAATGTAAACTTGAGTAATTGAATTAAATTAACTTATAACTCATTTAACAGACTTACCAGTCGTTTGCGATGCTCCGCAATGTTGATAGAGCCCCCAGCATATGTGGCTGATCCATCACTAGAACTAGAAGATCGATTCTTCTTATTCTGCTCACAGAGTTGCCGACTCTATTCAGATGCCCAAAATGTGTTAATTGCCACCCAATTGTCAGCTGTAAAGAAAGACGGCTTCGCTTGCTTGCTCTTCGCTCTATTCATAATATTTCGCATAAAATCACTGATTTTCTTATCGAAAATTCTTCTCACTTCATTGTCTTCCGTTTCGTCCCACGTGAACTTCCGCTGCAATGAATAAAAACACAAATTGAAAATTATTATGATGATCACATATCCATAACCATGCACCCGACATATATAGACAAATTTTGTAAAGTTCATGTCGGGGAAAATTTCTGATCCTTTAGGTATCGAAAACTACAGAGCTGTTCTGGTCCCTTTACATCATTCTTGATCATCAATATACTAAACTAAACTTAATTTGTGAGAAAATAAAATATGTAAAACTTACCTTGAACTCATTCCACCACATTTCTTTCACTTCTTGTGGAACACTTCTGTAATTAATATACTCTCCCATCCAGAAGTTTCTTACTATTTTGTTCAATTTCCTCACAACAGACGTAGCATCCGTGAATCTGCATTCATACGAATATTGTGCAACATGGATAATTCAGTTAACATCAATATCTAAAACCCTAAATATGACATATACCAAAATAAAAATGAAGCACTTACGAATCTCCAAATGGGCATATGAAGAATCGATTATCTTCTTGACCTCTGTTTCCGTCAATATTCAATTGTTCCGCCAAATACTTGGGTGGAACGAAAGGAGGGGGAGCTACAGGAGATTGAACTGGAGAACGTTCAGTTGGCATGTGGTGAAGTCCCGTAACATGTTGTTGAGCGTGGGAGGAAGGGCCAACGTGGCCATATTGTGACGGACCATATTGTGGTTGAGGGTTAGATGTCGGGACAGGAGTAGAGGAAAGGGACGGGGACGAGGACGAGGAAGAGCCTTGTCTTCTAGACATGTGACCTCCACGTTTAAACTGATATGTAGGAAGGTTATACGAATATGTAAAGAATTATTGACACGTATTACGAACACATAATAATGTACATGACGAAGCTTACCATTTTGATGGAAAGACTGAGAAAAAGTTTCCTTGAAATGAGCCAATGTCGAGTGCTTATGACGTGCAATTTCCTACAAACAAATATACTATGAATCCCATTCATTTTCATATGAAACATCAATGTATGAGCACGATATGGTTGGCCACAGGTATCAAACATCACTATATGAATCGCATGCATTTTCATTAAATTTTTTTTACCACGTACAAAAATTTAAATTTCACTGAAAGTGCGTGGTCACAAATATTCTAAGTCATTCTGTAAAGTTTTGTAAGAAAAAAATTATTATTATTATTGTTAAATTTTTTTTGGGAACTAAAAAAAATTTCACTAAAAGTTGGTAGCCACCGATATTCTAAGACATTCTGTAAAGTTTTGCAAATTGTAAAATTTTAAGAATTTATAAATTATTAATTTTAATATAAAATTTTTTCCGTGACAAATAAAATTCCATACTAAAATTGGGTGGCCACAGGTAGTCTAAACTATTAGGTGAAGATTCCCAAATTTTAGTCCTTCTTTATTTTAACAATTTTTAGGGCACGTTAAAAAAATTAAATATAACTAAAAGTGGGTGGCCATAGGTATTATAAGCCATTCCGTGAAATTTTTTGAAATTTTGAAATTCTAATTTTTTTGTCATCTAAAGAAATTTAAATTTCACTGCAAGTTGATGACCACATGTTTTCTAGGCAATTCTGTGCATTTTTTAAATTTTAATTTTTTGTAATTTGTCTTCACAAAAAAAAAATTTCCCTCACAATGGGTTACCACATTTATGGTAAGCCATTTTATCAGGTTATGGAAATTTTAAAATTTTGAATAATTTTTTCCCCGGAACGTTAAAAAATCTCAATTTCACTGAAAATGGGTGGGCACTATTAATTTCTGCAATTTTGTGATATTATGAAATTTAAGTTTGTTAAAAATTTTAAAAAACTTTTACGGTCAAATTTCATATTTGTTGGCAGCATATACCGTTTTTTAAATTTTCCATAATTTTTCATGATTTTTTATAAAATTATTTAATTTTCAAGCATTTTCTATGAAAACGCTTAATCAATCATCCTATCGTCATTTAACGCTTAATCATCCACATAATAAATAAATTAACCAATCAACTATCGATCAAAGCCACATGCAATCATGAAATCGACCCGTAATTTAGCAAATGAAAAGTAATCCTAAATAATCCCTAACCAAATCCGACTAATTACCTAATTATACTAACTAGGAATTAAAGAGTTGACTTACTTGGTTCAAGGACAACAAAAACAGGCGGAATGAACAGTGGCGGTCCCGGCACGGGCGTGGGTGACGGCGAGACCGGCGGCGACGATGGTGACAATGGCGGCGGCGGCAGCTGGCCGGCAGCGATGGTCACGGCGGCGGCGGTTGGCCGGCGGGACGGTGGTGACGACGGCGGAGGTGGCGGCTGGCCGGCGGCGAGGGCGATGGGGGCGGGGCAGGGCGGAGTGGGGGCGAGGGCGATGGCAGGGGGCGGGGCGAGGGGAGACGGCGGGGGGCGGCGGCGGCTGGCCGGCGGCCAGGGCGACGGAGGCGGGGCGGGGGCGGGGGCGAGGGCGGGGGCGGGGCCGGGCGGAGCGGGGGCAAGGACTACGGCGGGGCCGGGGCGAGGGGAGACGGTGGGGGCGGGGGCGGGGGCTGGGGCGGGGGCGAGGGCGACAGGAGACGGCGGGGGCGGGGCGGGGGGCGGGGGCGACGGCGCGACCGGCGAGGGGCGGGCGACAGGCGGGGGGTGCGGGGCGGGCGCGAGGGAGACCGGCGACGGGCGGGGCGGGGGCGCGGGGCTGGGCGAGCCGGGCGCGAGGCAGACCGGCGACGGGCGGGGGGGCCTTGCGGGGCTGGGCGGCGGAGCCGCGAGGGCGGCGGCGACGGGGGACGGCTGGGCGGCGACGGCGACGGATCTCTGCATTTTTCGGCAGACCTGAGTCGGGGAAGGGGGGTCGAGGAAGGAAGGAAGAAGAAAGACGGGCACAATTCATGAGAATTTGCGACGAACCAGGTAAGTCCGTCGCAAATTTGCGACGGATTAGTAGGTCCGTCTCAAATTTTGCGACGGATCTGTAGTCCGTCGCAAATAATTCTCCGACAAAAATTTGCGACGGACCTAGCATGTCCGTCGTAAATTTGCGACGGACATTCTACGTCCGTCGAAAATTTTCGATAAAAAAATTTCTACGGTCACAAAATTCGAGCGGGAAAAATTCCCTCGTCACATTTGCGACGGACAGAGTGTGTCCGTCGCAAATTTGCGACGGATATGGTAAGTCCTTCGCAAATATTTCAATTACGCACGGTGTGAAATTCACTCTTGAATTTGCGACGGACACAACTCGTCCGTCGCAAATTTGCGATGGATAGGCTGTGTCCGTTGCAAATTAATTAGCGACGGACTGACCGTATCCGTCGCAAATTTGCGACGGATGAGTTGTGTCCGTCGCTAATTAATTTGCGACGGACACAACTCGTCCGTCGCAAATTTGCGACAGATTCGGTCTGTCCGTCGCAAAATTTGCGACGGAAGTCACTCGTCCGTCGCAAATTTGCGACGGTCGAGGGTCTCCATCGCAAATTTGCGACGGATGAGTTGTGTCCGTCGCTAATTAATTTGCGACGGACACAACTCGTCCGTCGCAAATTTGCGACTGATACGGTCAGTCCGTCGCAAAATTTGCGACGAAAGTCACTCGTCCGTCGCAAATTTGCGACGGAGAACCCTCATCCATCGCAAATTTGCGACGGACGAGTTGTTTCCGTCGCAAATTTTACGACGGACAGGACTCTTTCCGTCGCTAATTACTTTGCGACGGACAAGTTTTTTCCGTCACAAATTTCAAACGCTAGAAAATCCATAACAACATTGCGATGAACTAGTATGTTCCGTTAAAAATTTGCGATAGACAGGTTTTGAGTCCGTCGTAATTTTGCACATACAAAATAATCATTGTAAATTTGTAACGTCTTTTTTCTGTCAAAAATTTAGCGTCGCATTGATTAGGGTCCTAAATTTGCTACGTCTTTTTTTCAGTCCAAAATTTTGGCATCTCAAATTTTATAATGGAAATTAGAATATCGGAAATGTTACGGCACGTTAATAATATTTGACTTGTCGACATTTAGGGATAAAATTTTGGACGATAAATTAAAATAGCAAGAATAATAGACAATAACAATAATAACAAGAACAATAATGATAACAACCAAAATAGCACTTGTAGCATTAATAATTACACATCTGTAGTGTTTTGTGACAAAAATTTTAATCTTCGTCTTCGTCTTCGTCTTCATCTTCATCTTCGTCTTCATCTTCGTCTTCGTCCTCGTCCTCGTTTTCATCCTCGTTTTCGTCCTCGTCTTCGTCCTCGTCTTCGTCCTCGTCTTCATCATCTGTCTGAAAATCAGATTCATAACATTCTTGTACATTTAATTCGCAAATTTTAGTTGGATCCACATCTATCATTGCTCCACACGGATCTCGTAAAGTTGGTATGTTATATTCCTCAATTTCAACCGTGTTACACACTTCCTCTTGTTGGTAGGCTCTATCCTTCCAGTGTTCCTCGATTTTCCTCCGTGCTTTGATTTTACATACAGCCCACCAATCAGTTTTGTCACGTTTCAAACTAGGATATGATGCATAACATACTTGAATTGCTTGTTGTGCCAACACAAATGGTTCATACTTCATATACCTTTTCTTGTGATTTATTTCAATCAAATTAAACTTCGTATGCACCTTCATTCCTTTGACGGGGTCAAACCACGTACACTTAAATAACACAACACGCATCATTAATGGTCCAGGATACTCTATCTCTATGAATTCATCCAACAAACCATAAAAATCATCTTTCCAACTGTCACCATTGGATGACTGCACAGACACACCACTATTCATTGTGGATTTTCCCATGCCGTATTCCTGAGTATGAAAATTATATCCATTTATGAAATATGCTGGCCAACTTCGAACTTTTAACTGTGGACCCCATGACAGATAATATAGCAATCCTTGCCCTCCAAATTCATCATAATTACTGTGAACCTAAAGTTACACATGCAAAGTTAATAATATATATTTTACTAAATGATGTATATAATTTTAATAACTTGATTTTGATCCATAGGCAACTTACATATGTCTTGAACCATGCTGCAAATTGTTCATCGCACAAACGGTCAAACTCATTTGGTTGTAGTCCAGACATTGAAGTTTGGAAAATCCTAATATTAAAAACCATATCATTATTAGCAAATATTTGACACGCAAAACATATATTTGCAAATTTACACTTACTTGAAGTATGGCTCGACTTCTGGGCAGTTCAGTAAAATATAAGTATGGACTGCATGAAATTCTTCGCCTGATAAGTAACGAAACCGACATGCGCCGCTTGGTCGACCCAGATAATTGAAAATAGAGAATGCCGTGCAATTAGGATCAATGAGGCCCTCATCATTTCTTCCTGCTCTCCGACTCTTACACTGAACGTGTGGCTCAAAATAGTATGATGCAAATGTTGTCACTTCTTCAACAATATATGCATTACAAATTGAAGCTTCAACACGTGCCTTGTTCTTTACTTTTTTCTTCAAATGATATAAGAATCTAGTTGAAATAGAAAGAAGCTTATCGGAACATATTATATGATAAACTAATTTGAACTGTATTTTAAAAAAAACATTACCTCTCAAATGGATATATCCATCGAAATTGGACGGGACCTGCAACTTTGGCCTCATAAGGCAAGTGAACTAACAGATGCTCCATCGAATCAAAAAGCGCTGGAGGAAATATCCTTTCTAAGTTGCAAAGAATAATTGGAATATCTCTCTCTAGTTGTTCCATGTGCGATGCTTTTAACACTGTCGAGCAAATATCATGGAGGAAATTGCTTAATTCTGTAATGGCGCCCCATACAAAATTCGGTAGAACTTCCTTCAAAGCTATTGGAATTAGTCTTTCCATCAGAATGTGACAATCATGACTCTTCAAACCTGTCAACTTGCATTCATTCAAATCAACACATCTCCCGAGGTTCGAAGCATATCCATCAGGAAACCGCACAGATTTCAACCATTGACAAACAACTCGCCTCTACTCCTTATCCAATGTATAAACTGCTTTCGATTTTGGTCCCCTGCTGCTTGCATCCACAGCTAGTATTGGCCGATCGCAAATATCTCTCATATATTTTCTTGCGTTCAAGTTGTCTTTTGTTTTTCCGACGACATCCATCACAGTATTTATGACATTGTCGAAAACATCCTTTTCTATGTACATGACGTCAAGATTATGATGAATAAGATGTGCCTTCCAATATGGTAGACCAAAATATACTACGTTTTGTCCACTTATGCGAACTTCCGTACGCAAAAGTCGTGCCGTGCGGGTTCTCAACAACGGTTGCAAAGTCCTGCACACGCTCCCAAATTTGATTGCCGGTCAACCTCAATGGTGGACGCGTTCTTTCAGTTCTATTCTTGATGAACTCTTTCTTATTCCTTCTGAAAGGATGACTTACCGGCAAAAATTGTCTGTGACAGTCAAAATAGCAAGGCTTCTTTCCATGTTTTAATCTAAATGACTTTGACCTCTCCAAACATATCGGACATCCTAAGATCCCAGCTGTACTCCATCCAGATAACATTCCGTAAGCTGGAAAGTCATTTATCGTCCAAAGAAGGGCAGACTTCATTACAAATGTTTGATCGGTAGAAACGTCATACGTCGGGACACCTTCAACCCATAGCCGTTGTAACTCCTCAATCAATGGTTGCATATAAATATCTATCAACTTTTTTGAATTTTGCGGCCCTGTCACGATCAATGTCAAAAACATATAAGGTGTCTTCATGCACATACCAGGTGGAAGATTGTACGGCGTTAAGATAACTGGCCAGCATGAATAATTTTTTCCTGTTTTCCAAATGGAGCAAATCCATCGGCACATAGACCTAACCTGATATTCCGAGGCTCCATTGCAAACTCTGGGTATGTTCTATCAAAATGTTGTCATGCCTCCGCATCTGAAAGATGACACATTATACCCTCTTCTGTTGCATGATTTGCATGCCAAGTCATGTGTTCAGCAGTGGCTTTAGACGCATAAAGCCTTTGTAATCTGGGGATTAATGGCAGATAAAACATTTGCTTGCATGGTCTACGCTTCTGATTACGACCCGGCCTCCTGTTAATCTTGTACCTAGGTTGGCTACAGAATTTGCAAGATTCTGCATTTACATCATCTCTCCAATATATCATACAACCCCTACTACATACATAAATTCTTACAACCGGAAGACCTAAGTTATCCACCAGTTTTTTCATATCATAAAAATCACTTGGCATGTTGTTATCACGAGGCAATGATTCACGCATTACTTCAACAAAAGAGTTGAAGCAATCTGCAGACACATTGTGCTCTGCCTTGATATTTAAGAGTCGGGCTGTCACCGATAACTTAGTGTGGTCCTCACAACCTGCCCATAGAGGTTCATATGCTGCTTTCAACACATCCCAGAACTGATTAGATTGAAAAGTTTCATTATACACATTCTCCTCAAAACCCGTTACTCCTATATCTTCCAATTGTGAAGCATGACTACTACCCACTTGTTCACGTGTAGGAGTAAAACTAGTACTTGCATGATTTGATTCTGGGACAAAATTATAACTAGCTGCATCAATCACCATCCTCTCGTATGGGTTCAATTGCTCATAATAGCCACATTCTTCCCTAACTGAAAATTGATCACTTCTTCCATATCCTTCGTCAGATATAAATGGTTCACCATGGGAAGTCCAATTATAATAGTTCGGAGTAAACCCAAATCCAGTAAGGTGTTCTCTAACTTGATCACACACAAGAAATTTACCATTACCGCACTTTTTACACGGACACCTTAACTTATTTCCATCCATAAACTCATATTTACTACTAGCAAATTCTAAAAATAGTTCCAACCCAGTACGAAACTCAGCTGCCAGTCCTTGACGTCTAGGTAAGTTCTTATTATACATCCAAGCTCTTTCTCTTTGCATTGTGTCTGTATTAAAATATAAAATTCTGGTAAAATATTCAAAATATCATATCTATTGTTCTGAATTAAAACTATAGAATTTTGAAAATTATAATTTTTGTTATTCACGCAATAATTAATATGAAATTGCAAAAATAGAAAAAATTACAATGTAAAGAAGACTTACCTAAATATTTGACTCAAATATTGGTAGGACAAAGTGATGAATTTGACACGTATTGCAAAGTCCACTTGGATTGACAGACCTTCAATTAGGCACAAACCCAAACAAGATTAATCACATAATAATCAATATTTTTTAATAATTTTTAATGTACGATGGAAACGGAATTCGTCCCACGCAAATTTGTTACGAATAAATGAAAATTCCATCGTAAATTTGCGACGGATACTAGAATGCGTCGCAAATTGGCGACGGAAACGGCTGTCCGTCGCAAAATTTGCGACGGAAAAAAGCTCTCCGTCGCAAATTTTGCGACGGATAGCAGTTTCCGTCGCAAAATTTGCGACGGAAATACGATTCTCCGTCGCAAAATTTGCGACGGAACCGCTCTCCGTCGCAAAATTTGCGACGGAGAAAAGCTATCCGTCGCAAATTTTGCGACGGAGAAACTCTTCCGTCGCAAATTTGCGACGGAACCGTTTTATCTCCGTCGCAAATTTGCGACAGATTATTGTTTGCGACGGAAAAACGGTTCCGTTGCAAAACGGCGTGGCCATTCTGCACTTCCGAAGGCCTGCAAGGTGTCGCCGGTCGTCGCCGGTCGCCGGTCATTACACCGGTGATGCAGATACGGAAAAAAAATAAACATAAACATATATTAAAAAAAATAATTATAATGCAACAACGAATAGTCATGAAGCTAGCAATTTTGCACTTACCGGTACAAAATCTTCACCGAGATTAATACGTGCATGCGCGGATTTTTCTGATTTCGGATATATGAAAGAGGGAGAAAAGCGACTGAGACCGAGAGAGAGCGAGAGACAGCAAGAGAGAGTGCGAGAGAGAATGTCACGGGTTAATAAAGTACGAATTTGTGACGGACGGATGTTTTCGTCGCAAATTTGCGACGGACTGACATTACCGTCGCAAATTTGCGATGGTATTATTATTTGTCGGAAATTTGCGATGAAATGTTTTCCGTCGCAAATTTGCGACGAAATTTGCGACGGAATGTATTTTCCGTAGCAAATTTACGACGGAAATTTTTCATCGCAATTTTGCGACGGAAAATTTAATACGTCGCAAATTCTGTCGTAATTTGCTACGGAAAAAATTTCGTCGCAAATTTCCGTCGCAAATTTCGTGTTTTTTTGTAGTGTCTGTTCAATAATCAATTGGGAATCTCCCATCACTTTGATAAATTGGGTGTTTGAATTGGCTAAAATTTGGAAATCGAACGATAAATGCTCCAAAGGACATTACGTATTAGGGATAATCGGTTTCAGAACGAGTCAGTTCCAGACCTGGAACTTAAAACCCACCTTGTTATAATCGGTTTTTAGTTTTTGGAATCCATAACCTACCATGTTTACCTTAGACTCTGTTTTGAAACCTACCTTATTTTTTCGGTCCGATTCCAAGGTCTACTCGAGAACCTATTTTTTTTCCTTTTTCTGGTTTCATTTTTTCCAGATAGCAAATAGGAAAACTTATAACTCAAATCGAAGGTTAAAAATTTGATTGTGCAAACAATCTTAAGTATTCATACAAAAGCATATTATCTTAGTCCCAATAATTTAATGGACGTGACAAAATAACATAGGGTTTAGTTGGATATGTAGTTTCTTTATTACAAAACAAAAATTTTAAGAAGAAGGAAATTACTCTATATAATGCTTACAAGTCCGTGAGTTAGAATATCCACAAATAATGATCACCTCCCTCATCATTCCTTATATAATGCTTTGTATTTGAGCCATATAAAATTGTAAGTGGACCTTCATATAAAACCGATTCTAAAATCAGTCCGATTCCCAAGGGGATTTTACTTGGAACCGGAAACCGAACCGGTTCTCCCAAAAAATGAAACCAATTCCCGGACCTGTTTTTTGGGTGGGATGGTCCGGTTTTCGGGTAAACCTGATCCGGTTGCACACCCCTATTACGTACCACATTTTTCTGTCCTAATTAGTAGATCTTCGTTGTTACTTGACTCAGAATGTCAATCTAAGTGATATACACAGGAATGAATATCCGAAGCTTATTTCTTTCATAAGTTATCTTCACTTTTGCATTGATTGTTAATTTTTGTAATTGGAAAAGACAAATAGTTGCATTAAAAAAGCAATAATATGACGACTTATTACGGGAAAGACATAATATAATCCTAATTCAGATCTCTCTTAAACACATCATCCTTGAACAAGGCCTGTTGACACCTATAATTGATTAGGTTGTCGACAACCGAAATAAGTAAAATAACAAACGTCAAAGGATGATATAGCGTGTACGAGATGGTTCAAAGCTGGCAAACACTAGGAGATATCAACGAGAAATTTGAAATTAAGAGAGCTTGAGAATGAGCACCGAAGTTGTTGAGGAAAATTGTCAATGAGGAAGTTGACAAGGAAAACGACATGTGTCAAGTCAGGAAGAGCTTGACGACAATTCTTGCTTCAGAAGGATAGGTGTCAAGCCAAGAGGAACTCGACGATGGTTATCATCTCGGGAAAGACAGGTGTCAAGCCAGGAAGAGCTCAATGACAGTTCCTACCTCGAAAGGACAGATGTCAAGCCAAGAAATAGCTCGATGACGGTTCTTGCTTCGGGAGGACATGTGTCAAGCCAGGAGGAACTCGACAATGGTTATCATCCTGGGAAAGATAAGTGTCACGTCAGGAAGAGCTCGACAACGGTTCTTATTTCGAGAGGACAAGTGTCAAGCCAAGAAGAACTCGACGATGGTTATCATCTCGGAAAGGAAAGGTGTTAAGACAATATGAGCTTGATGACGGTTACTGCATCGAGAAGGACATGTGTCAAGACAATACGAGCTCAATGATGATTACTGCCTCGAGAAGGATAGGTGTCAAGACAATACAAGCTCGATAATGATTATTACTTCAAGAAAAACAGGTGTCAGACGGGATGAACTTTATGACAGTTATCACTCCGAACAAAGGATATGATCGATGGCAGTTGACAAACATATGTCATTAGATGGATGGTGAAGATGAGATCAATAGTAGTCATCGAGCGGAGTACCAAAGGCGGTTACTAAGCTTATATTATAAATAGTACCCGATTGCCAGAAAAAATCCCTCCGCGTATACAAACCAAAATGCTGTCTTTTTATCTTTACTTTTTAGTATCGCACTTTATCTTTCCGTAGCCATAACTATTCACTTTCTAATTCAGAAGCTTTGTAATATCATATTGATGAACTTCGGATGCCGCCAGTCATTAGACGGACTCGTTTGAGTTGTTTATGAATATAAGTCAAACTTTGTCATTGTATAAAATTTGAGTTGTTAATCAAGACAATCAAACTCTTTGTTCACGTTTGGATAACTCCTGTCTGGAATTAGACCTAGAACCCGATCTCCTCTCAATAAAAAATCGAAGAACGATTTTCGATGAATTATATTTTGCCGCGGGAACATTTCCGGTGAAACAGGCCCAAAATGTCCTATGAAGCTTGATAAAACTTTTCGATGGGAAAATGATGTATCACGTAAATTTTAATGTCAATAAGGGTAATATAATCCTAACTCTTTAGTGTTAATTATCTCGCATTTTTCTATAATGGACAACATGAGACTTGGAATAATTCGCCAATTTCCTTCGTCTATCTTTTACTTTTCATCGGAACCCTTGGCTGCCCGCCACTACGAAGGCTTCGCCTCTTTATTGTCAACTCGACGGTCGCGCCCGAAAAGTTTGGTTTGGACATTAGTGCGACAGTTACCTGGAAAATGGCGGTACGTATTAAGGACACGACCACGATTAACCGACCATCTTTATAATCGACAATTCAAGACCTAATAGATCCATTCGGACACCAAGTCGATCAGAGGAAATTTTGCCTTTTGGGTTTAAATATGGATTGGCAGGTGTCATGAGTTCATAAATAGGTGGTCACCCCATCTGTCTGTCCAGCATCTTTGTCTAAATTTACTTCTTCCTAATTGATGATTTTCCATGATAAAGATTTTGATTAACGAAGCAAATGAAAAAATAAAATATATTCGAGCTTAAAAGGGTGTCTTTGAAATGAATGGTATAGCGATGCCGTCATAAACGCAATACAAAATCTTGCCAGAAAGGACTAGTTTAGCATAAGTATTGTTGAGTTGATTGGGATTACAGAGAGTAATAACAAAAATAATAATATGTTTAAGCGAAATGCTTAACAGGTTTTAAAAGTGTGTGGATATCGATATCCAGATCCTTATAATTGCTTAAAATCGGAACTTAAAACATTATTTCATTTTGAAGCCTTGAAGGGAAGTAGGAGCTGCTATGTTAACGAATTCCAAACAAATAAAAACCAAAGATTTCAATAGGCCGGAATTATTTTTTTTTTTCCCATTTCTCGGCCTTTTGGGTAAGATCGAGTGCTTACATAGTTATATCGCCCTAGTCAGCTCGAGGCTACATGCGGGTACCATAGCACCAAATCAAATTTGTAGCCATACGTACGATCTCGGGCCGTATTAAATAATTGCGAATTTACTATGCATTCTCTTCATAGATGTTTATTACATCATCACTGTAAAGAAAAAACGAGATTGTAAACAGAGTTAATCGACGTCATTTATAATTTGGCGACACTCAGAGTAATTGATTATGATTGTCTATCCTTTCCACCTAGGTTGAATTAGACTATGATTTGACGAATCGAACTATATTATAATCAGATTCGGTGGCACGTCAGTCCGACAAATTTTCCATTAAAAATTTTTCGTTTTGCTTTAACCGCAAAAAGGGGCAACAAAAAAATAAAACAAAACAAAAATATAAAGAGGAAAGAAGAGAAGAGGAAGAAGACTTTAGAGCTTTCTTCTTCGCCCTGATGCAACCTCGCAATCTCTCGCGCTCCTCCTCCTCCTCCTCCTCCTCCTCCTTCAGTCCCTCGCATTCGCGTGCAATTCGCTTCCGATTCAGATCGGCGAACGAGTTCTTCCTCCCGTGAATCGCAGATTTCGAAGGTCGCAGTTCTCTCTCGCTCGCTCGCTCCTTGATTGAGTCGCGTGTAGTACGATTCGCCGTTTCCGATTCCTTTTGCGAGCCTCCTGCTGCTGCTGGTCGCTTAGATTGGTGCGCCCGGTTGTTTTTTGTTTGGTCCATCGGCAGGGTTAGGGTCTCCGGGCGCCTGCGGATGGAAGCGTCTTCGAGCCAGCCGGAGTTCGATTACCTGTTCAAGCTGCTCTTGATCGGGGACTCCGGGGTCGGGAAGAGCTCGCTCCTCTTGAGCTTCACCTCCGACACCTTCGAGGATCTGTCTCCCACGATCGGTAACGATTTCCTTTTTAGTTTTTCCCCGCCTTGCGGTTTCTGTGTGTGGAGATTGCGGTTCCCTGTTTTCTGATTCGGATCCGCGTGGTTGATGCTTAGGGGAACAAAAAAAGGAGTTTTCTTTGAATCTGGTTGTGATCAAAAAGGAGTTTTTCGTGTGCGAATTGTATTGTTGAGCCGAATTTTGTCTGTTTATTACTGCTTCTGGCTATCAAGTGGGGAATTCTGGGTTTAACCAATAATCTACCGCGATCAAGTATTGTGGGTTGTGATTATCCTTTTAAACTACCGTCGCGCGATAATGTGAACTGTCCTCTTTTCCTATTCTCTGTGTTTGGGGGGCAATCATTGCTGCAACTAGGGAGATGGGGCCACAATCATAGTTTGGGCATAGTTTAACCGGGGGGAGTGGGATGCAATCACAGTTTTCTTTTCTTAATTTAAGCGTCAATTGTCTGGCTCAAAAATGGTTCTCTAGTTTGTTTTGTCTTAGCTAGCGGAGCCACAGAGTGAATTGAGAAGCATTAATCAAAGTAGAAGTAGCCCGAAAGAAGATAAGCGTGGCCTAATCTAGGGCACCAATGTAAAGCAACTAATTTCCAAGAAAAAATTCAATACGACATCATGCAAGGACTAAGAGATTACGTCTTGTCATGTAATAGCTAAGGATGTTCCCTCATGAGCTTTCACCTCGGGGACCTGTGGTCTGGAACTGAGTGGTTAACTTTATCTCCAAGTCGATTCTTGTTTCCACGAGCTCGTTTAATGCTATGATTTTGAATATTGTAGTGTCACCATTGTATTGAGAATGTTGTACATTGAGAAACCTTGATTCTTAGTTACAGTACATGAGAGTGGGTTATTGCATTTCTCCTACAAGATATGTACGTCTTCTAATCTTTTGCGTGTTTTTCAGGTGTGGACTTCAAGATAAAGTTTGTTACGGTTGGAGGAAAAAAGTTGAAGCTTGCTATATGGGACACAGGTAAGATTATGCACCAATTTACTCATGAAATTTAACTTGCAAGTTCTAGATTCTGGATGTTAGCTTCTTCTTATATCCTATAATTAAGAAGGTTGTAGAACTTGTTTAGCAGATTTTCTTTTTCTTTTCTTTTTTTTTATTGGGGGGGAGGGGGGGAGGAGTTGTGGAAGTTGCTGTGTTTTTGTTTGAAAGTGAACGTTATTACTGAGATGAATATTCAGATAATTGAATGAAGCAAAGATATGACTGTTATCTTTCACCTGAGGTAGTGTTACAGCCATTCTTTTCCAGCATTCGTTCTTGCGGTGTTCCATTTTTTTGCTAATTTGTTAAAATTTGAGCTACTGATGTCTACAATTCTTTGATGAATGCGGGTGGATAGTTTATGCTTGCATTCCGTTGTTTTCTTTTTAGAGGGAATGAGAGCTAGAAATGAATTTTATCATGTGTTATTAGTGAGGAGCGCCCTGTTTACTTCTGTGGAGCCTGGTCCTTACGATAATAGATTTATTCTCTCGTGGTGCAGCTGGGCAAGAGAGATTTAGAACCTTGACCAGCTCATACTACAGGGGAGCTCAAGGGATAATAATGGGTATGTTATTTAAACTTTTTTATGCTTGTCGCTCGATTGTTTTTTTTTATTTTTAATTTGCTTCTATACTGTATATCAAACTATCTGAGACCTTTTTGCTATCTTTGTATCATATGTCCTTCTCTCTCTCTCTCTCTCTCTCTCTCTCTCTCTCTCTCTCTCTCTCTCTCTCTCTCACATTAATTCTCCGTGGTTAATGGCTGTATCTGCCTTCTGTTTCAACCGAGCTATTGATAAAGTTTTCATGTAAAATTTAAGCCCTTCACTTTGATTGAATTTGAATGATTATGCAGAGACAAAACTTAACTTTAAAGTGTTTGTGTATATCTGTTGCTCTATAACACTACATTGTAGCCGCTCAATAGTGGAAACTACCTTGAGCAAATAGTGTTGAGTTTCTGAAGGATCGCTTGGGTTCTCATTGAGAAATCTACTCAAAAGAAATTTGTCCTTAATGAGATGAGCAATTCTTAAAAACCTGTATGAAACTGACTTGAATGGTATCTGGATTCTGTCACTTGAAAATCTTGTGTTGAGCAGCAAGGATGGAAAAGCCAAGGACTTGTTTTTGATGCAGATGATAATCTGTTAATTTCCAGGCAGTTAGTTACCAATGCTTTGCCTGCAGGATAGAAAATTTGGGCATTTTTGGTATCAATACTCCATAAATGGCAAAGCTGTTTTCTAGTAATTTTTTTTTTTTTTTGAAACCTGTCTAGTGATATGATACCCAATGCCTGACTGATTTTTTCTCACTTATAACAATGTTTTCGCAGATTACTGAAAACTTGTCTCCGTTTCGGTAATATCCACCGTTCTCAATGTTTTCCTTGAATTTACACTGTTATTTGGATTTGATTTGGACAGTATATGATGTGACACGGCGAGAGACATTCACAAATCTTGCTGACATATGGGCAAAAGAAATTGACTTGTACTCAACTAATCAAGATTGCATCAAGATGCTGGTTGGCAACAAAGTCGATAAGGTTTGATCTTCTGTGGTTTGCATTGGCATACGAGAACCTCGTTGTAGAATTTCAAGTAGCTTTGTAACGTCAAAGTTATGCTGTTGGGTTAAGATTTCTGATTTGCTCGATGGTGATGTCTCCCAGCCGCTACCTCATTAGCCACAGTACGCACAGCATTTTTAAGGGTGTTTTCAAGTTCATCTTGCTGGAACTTTTTTTAGTTTAATTGTTGTCTAGTTTATTTCGTCGACTTTCCTGATGATGTATATGCAATCTTGTAAATCTGAATTTCCTGTGAAAGGTTTACAGGTTTCTTAATTAGTTGTTACATCTTTTGCAGGAAAGTGAAAGGGTGGTTTCTAAAAAGGAGGGGATTGATTTTGCCAGAGAATATGGGTGCCTTTTCCTTGAATGTAGTGCAAAAACTCGGATAAATGTAGAGCAATGCTTTGAGGAGCTTGTTTTGAAGGCAAGTGTTCACACTGCATCTTAAGTACCTTTTTACAATCACATTTGTTTGGGTATGGATCTAGTCAGAGCAGTCTAATTTTTAAGAATTTTTTTTTGCATTTCTTTTTTTTTCCGTTTGGCTGCCGTCTCTTTAAGATGTGCATGCCCCATTTGCTTTTGTAGCTCCATGTGGGCTTTCAGGTTGTCATGAGGATGTGATATATTTTATGATCATGTGTGAAATTTGAAACCGCTGACTATGACTTCTGTTTGGATTCTCTTTGCGGCTTCCAGATTGTAACTTATGTTGACGTGCCTCTGTCTGCTCTGCCATTTGAGTCGTCTTTACTCAACCCACTCCTCTGTCTGTGCTTTACTTTTGTTCTCCTTGAAGTTTGCTTACATATGGATGGTATGGTGATCCTTTTCATTTTGCCAGATTTTGGAAACGCCAAGTCTTTTGGCAGAGGGGTCAGCCGGAGTGAAAAAGAACATATTTAAGCAGAAACCTGCAGAAACAAGTGCCACAGCCAGCAGCTGTTGTTCCTGGTGAACAGACTATTGATTTCGAAACTTCTCACAACCTTATGCTGTCTTTTGTCTTTTGGATCGTCACAAGCTCAACCATGTAACAGGAAACTATATGTTAATTGGCACATGTTTGTTTGTTTGTCTATTAACTTGAATGTATTTAGCTCTACAGATTGCTTGTCTTCAATCAAGTGGATGCCACGCTATGGATCTCTCTATTTGTTCTGTTTTTGGGTGCCTCGTTGCATTGTTGCCCGGTCTCTCTGTTTGGCAGCTTCGAGGAAATTGACATTTGTTCGACTTATAAGAATGTTTTCATCTGAGGTGGAGACTGAAATTTTTTCTGTTTGAACTGGAGGGAACAACAGAAGTAGAGTCACGAAATAGTCTTTACTATTTTCAAGAGCATTCATCAAAAGTGATCGTGTAGGGATTACATGTTCAAAGAAGTGCAATAATTTGTCCCTGTCACTATATGTCGAAATGTGTAGAATTCGCCTTCTTTTGCATTTCTAGAGCACGCTTTTATAATCTAAGATGGTTTTATACACATTTCGCCTTCTTTTGCATTTCTAGAGCACGCTTTTATAATCTAAGATGGTTTTATGGTGGAATCACAAACATGAATTTAGTTTGTCCATCTTTCATTCATCTATTTTTTTTATAATGACCCGGTTCAACGAGGGCAAAGAGAAGTCATTGGAACTAGAGAGCTCAGACAATGAGCAACTCTTAACAGGCTTTTAGGTAAAGAATGGAGCATGAATGAATCGAATTGAACATTGAACAAGGGAGAGTGTGTTTGATATATATGTGTGTGTGTTATAATTGGAATCAACTCATGGATATAGTTTCTAACATAACGTCAAGCTGTTCTTTGAAATTTCAAAGTTAAGGTTACTCTGGCTCGGCATAGGTGACTTAGGCTCGGGATAGATGACCTGTCAAATGACAAAACTATGATTAGGCATGGCCCGTCTCATACCAACGGATTTTTTTTTTATTCCGAGAAAAAAAATAACAGAAAAATGGAAAAACTATAAGATGATTACCAAATACGCCTTTATTACTACGCTCAATTTCAAATCTTAGTAAGCTAGAAATGTGCCTTTTTAATATGACTTTTGATTTTTAATTTTTGCTAAATTTGCAATCCTCACACCTTAACCAGTCAAATCCTTTTTAATTGCCAAAAATCATTTTGTCTCCTAGCGCTATTTCCTTAAAAAAAAATCCTCAATTTTATGATTAGTCCCAATTTTGTTCTGAATTTTTTTTGTCTAAAAAAAATTCTCAACTTTCACTCTAATCTCAAATTAGCCCGCGGTCCAAAAATCACCACTGATCTTTTCAATTTTATCAGTGTTATTATTCCATAACGAGGGTGTTAATAAAAATGCTGATTCTAATAATGAACTCGCAACCGGTTCTTATTTGAAAATTCTGAGTAAATTGAAGACGATTTTTGGATGTGTAGAGTGAAAGTAGAAAATTTTTTACGGCAAAAGAAAAAAGTTTTGGGATGGAATTAAGATTGGATATTAAGTTTGGGATTTTTTAGGGGGTTATGCCTCTTACTATTATTTTCTCCTTTTTGCCGCCCATAAACAAAAAGGGAACGAAAATAGCGAGAGAGAAACTAAAACCCGAAGAGAAGGAGGGTTCAGCGAAACCACTACTACTTCCTTCCTTCCTTCCCTCTTCTTCACCAGCGTCGAGGAGCTCCAGAAGTAGGGGGCCGCTCCAATGGCCGGGCAGCAGCAGCTCTACGTGAGCTCGAAGGCGGAGCTGAAGCGGAGGGAGGAGCGGAAGAAGAAGGCGAGGTCGGCCGGGTTCGAGTCCCTCGGCCTCAGCCCCGACGTGTTCCGCGGGGTCAAGCGCAAGGGGTACCGGGTCCCCACCCCGATCCAGCGCAAGACCATGCCCCTCATCCTCTCCGGCGCCGACGTCGTCGCCATGGCCAGGACCGGCTCCGGCAAGACCGCGGCTTTCCTCGTCCCCATGCTCGAGAAGCTGAAGCAGCACCTGCCCCAGGGCGGCGTCAGGGCTCTGATCCTGTCGCCCACCCGGGATCTGGCCCTGCAGACCCTCAAGTTCACCAAGGAGCTCGGCCGTTTCACGGGTTAGTTTTCTTCTCCTCTCGCGCGCCCGTTATGAGGACAAGAACGATGCCTGAGAAGTTTAGTGCAATTATGCAACTTTTCTGGTGGCTGTAAGAGGGTCTCGCTGATTTTGAAATGAGGGCGGCATCAAAATTTGGCTAAAACGAGGTGGTGGTCCATAAAAAATTTGTTCTTTTCTATATGATGTTAGCGAGTGGTAAGGGATTATTCAGCTTGATTAGAATTTAGCTCTACTTTTGGTTTTATGTGGGGGACAATTTAGATCGCTCCTCTGTTACTTTTGCTGTAGGAATATCTTTTGAGTGCGTATAATTTTGTTGGAATGAGGCAGAATTTTGATGGGATTGGTGAAGTTGATGACTTTTACAAATGCTGTAGATCTTCAGACGAGCTTACTCGTGGGTGGGGATAGCATGGAGAGCCAGTTTGAGGAGTTGGCACAGAACCCCGACATTATAATTGCTACACCCGGTAGACTGATGCACCATTTGTCTGAAGTTGATGACATGACGCTGCGGACGGTGGAGTATGTGGTTTTCGATGAAGCGGATTGCTTATTTGGCATGGGTTTTGCGGAGCAGTTGCATAAGATACTATCTCAACTCGGTGAAAATCGGCAGACGTTGCTTTTCAGTGCAACCTTACCCAGCGCACTTGCTGAGTTTGCCAAGGCCGGTCTCCGAGACCCTCTGCTTGTTCGGTTAGACTTGGAGACTAGGATCAGTCCTGACTTGAAGCTTGCCTTTTTCATTTTAAGGCAGGAGGAAAAACATGCGGCATTACTATATCTAATAAGGGAGCAAATTAGTTCAGACCAGCAGACACTGATTTTTGTTTCCACCAAACATCACGTGGAGTTCCTTAATATTTTGTTTAGAGCTGAGGGTATTGAGCCTTCTGTATGCTATGGTGACATGGATCAAGATGCTCGCAAAATCCATGTGTCAAGGTTTAGATCAAGAAAGACTATGTTGCTGATTGTCACTGATGTTGCGGCTCGGGGCATCGATATTCCGTTGCTCGATAATGTGATTAACTGGGACTTTCCCCCTAAACCCAAAATTTTTGTCCATAGAGTTGGACGGGCAGCACGAGCTGGTAGGACTGGTACTGCATATTCGTTTGTGACAACTGAAGATATGGCTTATCTCTTAGACCTTCATCTATTTCTTTCAAAGCCAATTCGGCCTGCTCCTACTGAGGATGAGGTTTTGAAGGATGTGGATGGAGTGATATCTAAGATTGATGAAGCAATTGCCAATGGAGAAACTGTTTATGGACGCTTTCCGCAGACAGTAATAGATCTTGTCTCTGATAGAGTTCGGGAAATCATTGATTCATCTGCAGAATTGTATGCTTTGCAGAAAACATGTACAAATGCTTTTAGATTGTACTCAAAGACAAAACCGTCGCCTTCAAACGAGTCCATAAAAAGAGTAAAGGACTTACCTCGGGAAGGCTTGCATCCGATCTTTAAAAATGTACTTGCAGGTGGTGAATTGGTAGCTCTGGCTTTTTCGGAGCGGCTGAAAACATTCAGGTATCTTCGCGATTTCTTTTCCTAACATGCAGCATATTATGTATTTATCAAATTATTGATTTTCTGTATTTCTTTCTGTTTGGTTCTATTCCGAACAAACAATTAACATTTCATAATTTGGGACTTTCTGATTGATGCTAGGCTGAAGCAGACGATTCTTGAAGCTGAAGGGGAGGCTGCTAAATCTAAGCATCTGCAGGTAGCTTCCAATAGCATGACCCCTTTTGGAATGCTTTCTTAAATTGAAATGAGGATGCATCCTTTTGTTTTTTTTCAATGGCTAGTTCTTCCTCAGAGCTCATACAGCTATTATGTTGCTATTGCTGATTCTTGTGATTAGTTTATTTCATTCGGCATGATATTTTAAACTCATTTCTTTTCTCTTTTTTCCTCCCCCCTCCCCTGGGGATGTTCTGACACGAGTCTTTTTATGGTGTCAACTTTTCTGACTCTCTTGAACTTTCCTCCAATTCAAGTGTACTATGCGAGCATGGTGTTGATATGTGAAGTATATATTCTTTAAGTCAGAGATTCTGAAATGCTTATCTTTTCAATTGTTGTATTGACTCTGGCTTATTTTCAGGGTCCCTCCAGTCAGTGGGTTGATGTGATGAAGAAAAAAAGAGCTATTCATGACGGCATCATAAATTCGGTACAGCAACAACGTGATAGCAAACCTTCAGAAGAGGTTGAGGTATGGTTTTATTTCCATTTTCTGTCTGTGAATGAGCGTAGTAGATAAAAAAAGCGCTCATGTAATTTATCAGTTAGAGGATTAAACTTGGACCATCTGTTCTCATAGGCTTTTTCCTTTCTGGTAACGGTCCATGTCACGATATTTTCCTTAATCCACACCAATCTTTTGCTCTTACTTATTCTCTTAGTTATTTTAAGTGTTTGCCCTTAAATAACAAAAGCTTCTCGTGATTAAGATGTAGTATGTGTAATTGTTCTCTTTTTCATTGTCAACAGGTAGTTAAAACTAGGGATTTTTATCCTTCAAATGGATGTGAGTTCAATTGTGTTTCACAAATGTGTGAACTTGCACTCTCTATTGTCTCCCTCGAGTACCCTATCAGATGCCATTGTGATGCCAAAGTAAAAAATCAAAAGCCTAGGACATGCCGTTGTACTGCCTGTTTGAATAGCCGAAAATGTGTGCTCTTAGGCATCGTAATGTCAAAATAAGATCTTGAGCTATGTGATACGTTGTTGTGCTGCTGAAATGTTGCTAAAAATTACAACAATGTGCCGCGAGGTCAAGGAAGGTGGTGACCCGAAGCGATCTGGCTCAAATAGGTTAATTTGGGAAGATGACTGCATGTCCTTCTTGATATGATAAATATTGGCATGATGAGGTAGTTCTATTCTTTTATATCTGTTAGGTTTTTAGGGTCTTTACTTGGATACTAACTCCTTTTCCTGGTTAACCTGCAGATCATTCCAGTGAGCACTTCTTCCAAGGAAAAGGAGAAAAAAGGTTCTCTTTTTTGGATCTTTTTGATACCATTGCTCTAATATTTTTGTTGGTGCAACTGTTTGGGCATAAGACCTACAGGTCTGATGAAAATAGACCATAATAACATGGCTTTCAGGCAGTAGATATTTCTTCCAGATTTTCTGGTCTTGTTCCTTTATTAATGTTTTTAGACGAACTTTTTCAAGTTTAAGAAATGTTATTCTGTCAACATGTATGCAGTCTCTTTCCCTCTTACTCAAGGGATGATTTTTTTCCTGACAAAGACGATTGTGAGGTTAAGTGTTTAAGATTTGCTTGCCTGCTCTTTTCCATGTGGGATAACAATTAATGAAATGAAGAAGGATATGAGTGAATGCTATTGGATAGTTTTGTGTTGATGAAGGAAGAAAAGTAGACTTCTTAAAAGAAAAATTCGTTGAAAATCTTTTATTTCCACATATTTGGTTCTAAAGTGTTGTTGCCTTTTGTTGACAAATGTAATCTTTACCTTGGATTATTTTATTCTGCATTTGTCAAATATCTGGAGTTAGAGGTAAGATTGAGATGGACATGCATTTCTATGCCATTGAGTGTCAGCAGATTATTGGGTCTCGCAATATCATACACAATATTTTGTAATGATGTCTTCGACTTTTAAATGGTCATTTTTCTTAAAAAAAATTTCTCATGGTGCTAGAGGCCCGCGGTTCCAAACGAAAGTCAAGGAGTTTCAAGGATGATGAGTACTATATCAGTTCAATACCGACCAACCATGTAAGTAATGTTATTGAGGAAATGTGCTTCCTGGTGGATTTTATCTGATTTTGCATTTCTAAAGGCCGGATGGTAAACAATCATTTGCTCCATGTGCTGCGCAGCATATGGAGTCGGGGCTCTCTGTGAGAGGTAATGAAGGCTTTGGATCAAATAGGTAAATGATTACCATTAACCTTTTCAAGTTTTTTAATGATGTTATTACATGGCATGTTTCTCTGGTGGCTATGGTTAGTAAGTTTTTCACTGCGGGCTTTGTCTATTTGTTACTTTTTCCAGGTTGGAAAGTGCTGTCCTCGATCTAGTTGCAGATGACAGTGGAGGCATTCAGAAGCAGAGGGCATCATACCATTGGGACAAGGTACATAAGTCGGACCGTTTTCGTGATCACTGACTTCTTTCTTTTGAATAATGTGAGTTTATTTTCTGTTCGTGTTCTTTTGATGGCAGAGGAGTAAAAAGTATGTCAAGTTGAACAATGGTGAACGTGTTACAGCTAGTGGAAAGGTACCTTCCAACCTCATCACAGTAGTTTCATGTTTAAATATATGGAATCATAGGGTTACCTTGCCTTTGGGCAAGATTACTTACATATGAGTTTGTGTTGATGAGGAATATTAGTTTTTTCTTTCTGTGATGAATTGTGACTTGTGTAGCGACGTATTCAGTTATGTTAGAATTATTACTCCAGAGGGAGTCCTCAATGTGGATCTACATGCGAATATAATGGATTTCTGTTGAATGATTTCATTCTACATGTGCAGCTTATCAATTTAGAGATATGATTTTCTTTTTCATTTGTATGTAATGATTGCTGCACAGATAAAGACTGAGGGCGGAGCAAAGGTGAAAGCAAACAAAACTGGAATATATAAGAAGTGGAAAGAACGATCACACAGCAAAATATCACTGAAAGGAACGAGTAACGACGAGAACTCTGTAGGGTCCGCTGGCTTGGCAGGTGAGCTCTGGTTGGCTTTTCTGTTGATGTGCTCAAACTTTTCATCTTCTTCGCGCTTCCTCCTTTGATGATTAGTTTAGATAAACATTTCATTTCTCTTTTTTTTTTGTTCTTTCTAACTTGGTTTTAATTTGGTTTTTCCTCTTCACTTGCAAAGCCTCCTTTTATTGGATTTTGCTTTTCTAATTTTGCTCCTCTTCTGATGGGAACTCGCAATATTTCAAGTAGCAAATATATACTAATGGATGATCTGTTTAAAATGCGTTTGTCTGCAGGAGATCGCAAATTTCAAAGGGCGAACAGAAATTTCAAGGGAGGAAAGAAGCAGCAGGCACTTCCGAATGCCAACGTACGTTCAGAGATTAAGAATCTGGAACAGGTACGGAAGGAGAGACAGAAGAAAGCAGATAAAATATCCTATATGAAGAGCAAATCAGCTAAAAGTAAAAAGTTCGGTAAGAATGGGAAAAAAAGAAAGGGCAAGAAGTAAATCATGTGTGATCTACTTATCAGCATATTAACATGCTGCAAGCAATTTTGAGTTAATCCTGTGTCTCCCTACTTGTGCCATTGGTTAACCTTTTCTTTGGGCAGTGGATTCTGTGTAATGATTGCCTCTTATAGTGTCCGCAATATAAATCACTCTGTTATGAGTTGATTTGGATGGATTAACCATTACATAAGAGGCCTTTGCACTCAATTTTTCCAACTTGAAGATCACCGCAACGCTTTATGTATTTGCATTCTAAGTTACTCGGTCAAGTAAATTTCAACTATTAGTCCCCGAACCTTATTGTGTATTTCATTTCGGTGACAGGATTTCCATGTGTCCAGGTTACGTCTGTCATAACTATATCTTGTTCCAGTCCAGTACTTAGTCCAACGGGAAACAACGACCCCCAATTAAGGAACAAAGTCGGACCTTTTAGCTTTAGCGCCCGCGTGAACGGTGCTGCCGTAGCAGATGTTATTGCTTAGAAGTTTTTCAGTGGGCTAGGAACAGATGATATCATTAGATTCAAAAGCACTCGCGTGACTGAATTAGTAATGTCATGCTATATATACCGCGCTCATAGACTTCTTCAGCATCCCAGGTCATCGTCACATTGGTAGGCATTTTGTGGCGGCATAAAAAAAAGGAAAGAAAACGATCGGTCCTTTGACCGAGGCTACGATGGATCCTGGACTGCTAAGATTCTGCGCAACGTAGTCCGTAGGTCACGACCAAAAAATAAAAAAATAAAAAAAAAGTCCGTAGGTATCCTTAAAATCGATTTGATTGAGACGGCCCTAGTGGCCTCCCGAGAAATATCGTTCATACACTAGTCTGCTGAATATAGATCTCAAGTTTCTGACCCCACGAGAGAAAAGGTCAAATCCCAGGACGATATCTCCGAGATTGATAATCTGTGTCTAAATTCTTCATGCGGATGCCACCGTTTTCGTGGCTCAAATTAGGACATTGTCCATCACGTTTCCTCTTTGCGTGCCCACAGGTCGCAAGCATCATACCCACGAGATCAAACCCTGACGATGGCGTGTTTCTCGCACCAAGCACATTACTCATATTATGGATGACCGATTGGAAGGAGGAGATGAATAATAGTGTCTGTCCTACTCTGACTTGTCCTCCCTGGATTTTTACTCTCTTTGCAAAAAGCGTGGAAGTCGAACCCCATATCTACAACTAAACATACCCAACCCACTCAATTCCCTAACTACTGAGCCGCGTGTTCAGTGAGTATGTATATACTTTTACCCACATGACTTTCTATATCACCCAAGCAATTGCAACACTCTCTCGGCGGTTCAGGCGCATGGATCAAGTCATTCTGCATTAAGAAACTGGCCCAGAACCGTGGACTCGGCATAGAAGTTAATTTGATTTTCCTTTATTTGCCACAATAATTTTAAGTCGAATACGAACTTCAACTTTTGGGCGCTCACTTGGTTATACGCATAGAAGTCAAGTAGCAAAGATACAATTTTTGTTCATAGGGCGAGTTCGTGAGACGTGTTTCAGTGACTGCACAAGCCTGATTCTTGCTCCTAAGCCTCTGTCCTTCATTGTTGTAGCAAGACATAAAGGTAGAGAAGAAACACAGGAGAAAGACCAGAGAGCGTCGTTACAAGAAGTCCGAGTTATACACACTCCAAAACGAGTCAAGACCAAGACAACAGCAAGTCTCTAATAACATTACGGAAATACACTTGTTTTCCAAGTCGTCTATATTTCAAAACAGACACATATATACAAGAGGCACAACACCATTTTCTCCTCTAACCTACGCTTTTGTAAGAAGCACATCTTTGTGTACCTTCACCTCATCGATCGAATCAATGAGCTAGGTGTGGAAGCGAGCTCGGGACGCGGTGAGCTTGGAAAGCACAGGCACAGTGCACCGACGTCAAGCTCAGGCAACCACTTATAATCAGAGAGTGCCTACCGGGGCAAGTATGCAACGCAGGGAACGAGTCACATAGTGCCTGAACGGCGGGAGGAGTAAGAGCCGTGCACTGGCTGATGTTTAGACTCTTCAGCCCTTCATCGTCGCTTTGGCCTTTCTTGGACTCCCATAGGGAAGGCCTGTTCTTCACTCGACTCTGCGCCAAAGAGTACATCGCTCTGTCTGTGATGTTCTTGCAGAAGTACAGCCCGAGAGATGTCAGGTGTGGACACCCATTTGCCAATGCAATCACACTGTCATCTGCAAGAAAAGTAGGAAAACATCAAGAGCAGGACATGGTGGATTGTAATGTACTAAGCAAATCTATCATGCTTGTTTCAAGAAGGACCATAACTTGAAATTTTTCACCGTTCACTCATTTTGATCAGTTTCAGAGTGATCTTTAATCATGACAAGTCAAGATCCACAGAGACCAATTGAGCTTTCCATGTGTTAGCCGGCAAGGCAAAGTGCTATCAGTATTCTACAGTTTGGAGTGCGATCAGATGATAATAGCAGAACGTGCACACATTTAATCTACACCTAAGACTGTCCAGAAGTTCCAATGTGATTCTCAGGTAAAGTTCGATCATAGTGATCAGAAAATCACATGCTCTTTACTCTCCCTGTGATATTTACGCTCCTTTACTGGCTCCTCATTGACACAGTCTCATTGTGTAGAAAATTGCTTAATAATGGTACATGCCGTGGCAGTATCTCACATAACTGAAGGATAGAGATGGAAACAGATAATTCTTGTGCTCGTTCAAGACTTACTCGAACAATTATTCAATATACCAGCATAATGAATTACATAGAACCTCACAGGGAAACGAGAAAAGGAAAGCTAGATGAGTAGAGCCCCAGTAAGGATAAAGACTTGGTGGACAACTTCAGGTAACACAGGCAATCGAGAATCTCAAATTCACGACCCAGTTGACAATAATCTATTTGATCACCTGAGGTGACTGATCGCGTCCAAATCACTAGACAACTTCCCTGGATGTAGGCAGCATCTTAACTTTCTCAAAGGAAAAATCATTAAGTGAAAATAAATACACAAGACAAGCACAGTCAACTTGCAGAAACAATCACATCCACATTCCACGTTACTCTATTCTTAACACATCAGCGAACAACTAGTCAAGATCAGTTTGTATCCCATGGAATAAAAATAACTTCAGTACAGCCATCATATCTTAGAGTACCTGTTATACGGAGACAACCACACAAGTCAAGAACTCTGAGATCAGGACATCCAAATGCCAAGCTCATGACCCCAACATCACCCACATTGTCACACCATCCCAGATTTAAAGCTTGCATTTGATTGCAGTTGCGCCCTATAGCCTGTGGGGAAATATCACTATCACACATTGCCCGATGCACACATAGAAATGACACGAGACAAGGGAACAAGTTGGTTAAACCTGCAACGCACGGTCTGATGCTGCCTGAACACATCCACAAAGATTCAAAATCTTCAATTGCGTACATAAATTAGTCAGGTATTCGAGAGCTTCATCACTAAATGCTGAACACCCACTAATGTTGAGCTTACTGAGATTAGGACATCCATGGGCTAGAGCGTATAGGGAGCGGTCAGTAAGTTTGAAGCTTTTGCTAAGGTCCAGGTCTAGGAGCTCATGACAGTAAGTTGAGATGGCCTCAACAGCATTGTCCTCAAGCTGTGGTTTGTCTTGACGCAGCACCAATGTCTGCAGCTTCGTAAACTTGGGGGCAAGAGATAGGACCAAGTTGTTCATGTTCTTCTTTAACCTAAAATACAACATGAAAGCCGCATCACAAAGACACACATTATACAGAAATATCATGAAGAAACACATCATACAAGAACACTTCATTAAGATACAAGTGATGCAGAAATTCTCTTGGCTGATGCCCTCCAAGATCTTTCCCAATATCATACAGTGATTCACTTATGAAAAGAAAGGACTGTGCGTGCAATCAGATCAGGAGCCACATTCATAAAGCTGATCTCAAGTTCATCATACAAAGTGCACCAGAAACAGAAATCCAGGAGTGAAGCACAAGAAACACATCACTTCCTTTCTTTTTCCAGATTGATGCCCTCACAAATATTAAAATAACTAACCCTCAGTTTGAGCAAGATTGAATGTCATTAATGAAGGAAGATCAACTGCTAGTCCCAAATCTGGCTTGATAGTATCCAGAAAGGCTCTAACAACAAGCATTCTCACAAAATTTTCACACTGGGAGAAGAAATCAATGAATTTACAAACTCCTTCCTGCCAATAGTCTGGGTTGGCACCAACTGAGTAATAAAAACAAATTGAATGCCCGTTTCACAATAAAGATATATTTAGCTTGCTCGACTGTTTTGCATGTAACAGAAGGCACTTGACTCCAGAAAATACAAAATTGTCATAAACCTGGTAATGCATAGTCCTAAGTGGCACATACACATATAAAATACTAGAAGTAGAATGTATAGTTAGACTTATCATTATGGCACAGTACCTATCGAAGTGATCAACAGACCGAAAAGAGAAATCAAGATTAAACCTATCCTCTTCAATTGAAGTCACAGAGTAAACTCTGCTGCTCATAGTCCTGGATAAGCAACAAGACATAAATAGTTCCCAACATCAGGTGGAAGGATACAGCAGAAATTACATACCACACCAGAGATAAATGCGTGAGGCCGAGGCCAATTGCGTCTCTCCATCCGCTGCAAACCCCAGAAGCGACAATTATCATGCGATCATCGACGAGCGACATGATCCGTAGCAACAACTCCATAGGTATGTCCTTCCACTCGGTGATGACTCCACAGTCCATCTTCGCCTTCCCATCGCTACCGCTCCCAACCATCATCAGCTTTTCGAAGCACAAGTTCAAGTCCTCAGCTTTCAATTTATTCCCAACCACCATTTCACTCACACTAGGCACCACCTGCAACAACCTTTTCGATTATAAACTCCCGCTGAAGTGATCACAGGACAATGTTTCAGTTGAATGCAAGTTGTAAAACGACAAGAGAGTAGTCAGAGAACAAGATCAGAATGACCCAAGCGTGTCATGACCAATAAACAAGATCATAGGGCGTCGTGAACACAGCACAGGAGGAGTTTACAGTCGCACGACGACACCAAACACGAGGGTTACTCGATTAAGGCAAGCACCGACCGGTGTACATGATCAAATTAGAAGGAAACGAAGCTCGAATAGGAAACGGAATTCCTCCAAGGTTCATTCCCCGAAACAGAGTCGGCGCCGTGAGAAACTGGACCACGAGAAATCCATCAGTTCCATCACTCAAACTCCGAAAATTACCCTCGACAGGGCAGACTGTACAACCAAGAGGCCGTCACAAAGAAACAACTTGAGCTAAATTATGCAGGACACCAAAACAACAAAACGCTTCCTCCACCGCCTGCTATCGATTCAGCACAAAAAACGAAAGAGGGAAACGGAGGCGGAAAGATTAGCAGCCCAGCATATCATCAAAGACCCAGATGGGGAAAAATCACGACAGAAGACGATCAGGAAAAGAGATACCCAACAAAGCAAAGAACAAGAACAAGAACAAGAACAAGAACAGGAAGAAGCAAGAGGGCCGACGGGAAGAAGAAATGACGGGTTGAATACCCACCTGCAACTTTCGAAGCGGAGACAAAGGGGGAGAAGGGGGGGGATTCTTTGCTTGGTCTCGGAAGTCTTGATGGTGCTCTTCGTCTCCTCTTCCGCTGTCAACATACACAGGCCAAGAAGGAAGAAGGAAGGAGGAGAAGGACGAAAGAGATTGTCTTGGCGCTTATTAAAGACGGGGGGCTGAGTCAAAAAAAAAAAAAGGACGGGGCAAAATCCAAGAGAACGAAAAAACCTAAAATAAAAAAAAAACAAAAACATTGAAAAGAACGAAAAGAAGAAAAAAAAAGAGAGAGGGAGACGTACAGGAAGGGGAAGGCGAGCTAGCGACGCGTAGACTTCCACGTGGCGCGACACGACAAAGCAGGGCGCTCGTGGGCCCCGCGTTGTGTTGTTTTTTTTTGGCTTTTCTTTTCCTCTCCTTTTCGTGCGGGGGGTCGCTAAAAAATGGCGATAAAACTAAAAGCGCCCCTTGCTTTTGCGATTCACGATATTGATGAGCTTGGCCCCAAAAAATAGAGAAAAAAAATTCACTTGAATTGAGGTTTCGGGAAGAAGAAATACCACCATCCATCTAAATTAATCGCCAAGTAGATGTTACCATTAAGAAAGGAAATTACTTGGGGTAAAATTTATGTAGATCCTTACTTAGATTTAATCCGCGCCGGTCGAACGGAAGAGCGACCGGATTCCTTTAACTCGATCTCTCCCTCTCTCTCTCTTTTTTTCTTTTATGGGATAGGTTTAGGTAAAAATCCAAGAAATTTAATATCTCTCGACCTAATCCTCTGAGTCGAGGGAATAGCAAGAGAGGTGATGTGCCGCCCCCCCGTCCTAATCCTATGAGCCGAGGGGGAAAAAAAGGGTGACGGAGAAATGAAGGCGGACTCGCGAGGAAACCGTGAAATTCTTACTTTAATTTTCCTTTTCTCTACGTGATCGAGTTTTTCCAAAATTGAAAAGAGGGTATAAAGCGAAAAGGAAGCGCACGACGAACGGGGACGAATGAAGCCGTGCGTGTGCGTAGGAGATTCTCCGTTTGCTGAAAACCGAAGCCGCCCCAACTGAACCAACAATTGTCGCTCTTATTTTTAGTCGTCGGTGCGTGATTCTTGGGTCCCAGGTATTCGGTTAAGAATTAACCTCGCTAAAGAGCGGGAGCCGAAGCTCCAACGGGAACCTCGGAGGCCTGTCTGTTTACACTATGGCGACGGCGGGCTCCGCTGACGAGTTTGTTTATTTTAACGTGCCGGTACTTGCATGTCCCCTGTCCCCCCCAATTCCCCCCGTGTCTTTTTCTTTCTTTGGGAAAGGGAATACCCTCTTGGTGTTTTTAAATCCTAATGATCCCGAAGTCCCAATTTCACCGGGACGAAGCATTTTTAAGGGCTTGCTCGGGTCTACTTTTTAACACGTCCACAATCGAAAAGATGTTTCGAAATATTTTCCCGAGACGGCATCTCATAATTAAAATTTGTCCTCCCGATTAAACGCGAAATTTCAAAAAAATTGTGGAAGCTTTGTAATATTTAGGAGGACTTGCTAGAGAAATGGAAGGAAAAATGGGAAAGTAGAAGTTGTTTCATGGACAAATGTTTATTCGAGTTTTTTTTTTAATCAGCAAGTTATAATCTAGAGAAAAGTCAACAAAATCCACAAACTGCACCCGCTGCAATATATTTACTCTGAACTTTTTTTTGTCGCATAGAAAAAATCCCAAATTATGTCTATTACGACACACTTACTTTAAACATTATCTTGTGAAAAAAAAAATCCATGTACACTCCGTCAGATGATATTTTAGCCAAAACGACATCATTCACGTGGGCATTATGTCAATATCATTTACCTTCCGTCGTCCATATAAGTAGATTTTTAAGGATGCTTCTTAACAGAATTTTGCGCGGAAGCTAAACGTGTCACGCAAGTACAAGTTTAAGAGTTTTGATGCCATAAAAAAAAGTTTATAGTAAATGTGTCGCAGTAAACATAATTTGCGGTTTTTGACGATTCTCTCCTTGTAATCTACTCGAGTCGAACTTCGACGAGATGAAAATTCCTGATGAAACATTAGGGCTCTCATAAACTAGATGAGACGAAACAATTTCACGAGGTATAATACACAAGGAGTGAAAACCGTACGGCCCCGCGCAAGGCAGAAGACATCGTCAATTCCATCGCGTGCCTTTCGCTCGCAAAGCATCGCGTCCGCATGCATCGAGCAAATGTTTCTCGACCTATAGGGCAACCACGATACGATAAACTAACTGTTCGAATACGGAATCCGTAGCGCCTCGGACTAAGCGCTGTCGTGCTTATAGCCTACTCATCGAGATTGTTCCGGATATTCGACGTCGGATCGTGTAACATGGCCATCAAAATTAGCAAAAAAAAAAAAAAGAAGAAAAGGCAGTTACTTAATTTCCTCCCATTTAAGCAACGCATAGAACAATGTTGTAGGGTCAAGCAAGCACTTGATCGGCTTTTTTCCATTCACGAAGATGGGAGTCGCGGAGAGAAATTGGATGGGTACACTCAAGTTCTAAATCTTTATGCTGATCCAAATAAGTTCTAAACCTCTGGAAAGAAAATTCAATCAAGTTTTGACCCTTTACCAAACAAAATACGACGTGAAATAAGCAATTCTCGATTGCCGCATAACTTTATTTTGTTCACCGACGATCGAAACAACCCGATTTCGCTTTTTTTTTTTTAAAAAAAAAGGCATTTCGAAACTTGATTGTGCCGATTGAAATGTCTGCATCCCGACCACATTTCCCTGTTGGAACTTTCAGGCGACCCCCCCTCCCCCCTTTTTTTTTCTCTCTCTTCATATTGCCATGTTTATCTTGATGACGAGGGAGACATGTAGAGATAAGTAAGAATCTTACAGTTTTGTTACGTTATTATTATTCTTTTCATTTGCTCCGTAGCGCCATCTAATCCCCGCGTTTCGCACCAAATGAATTGTCCGATCCTTCTTGTCCAAGTACATTTCTCTTTCGTTCCCACGAATCAGAATCCTTCTTACACCTGATTGATTTGATCTGGGGGTGAGGACAAAATTCAAAAAGAACTATGGCCCTTTTGGCACTAAGAAGTTACTGTACAGCGCACCTAGCTTATCAAGATCGAGCAATGACATCGAAACCCCAAAAATCAAAAGGCCGAATGCATTACCATAGACTCCCTTGATTGTCAATTTTTTACACGTTCAAAAGCCGATGATTTCACAAACGATAATGCTACAATAATTAGCGCAAATATTTCGATCATATCATCGCAATATTTTACTTTGTATCGATCAATTATGGCTTGAGAAAGACTTTATAAGCAACCGATGCCTACGAAACATATGTACGTGGCACGCTCACGTAGTCAAGTGTGAGTTGTACCCGGTGGTTTACTTTTCACGGTAACTCAAGCAAACTCCTAATCCTAGCAAATCTCTAATTTTTCGTAATTTTTTTTTATGATCACTTTATAATTAATCGTGTGCATTGATTCTACTTTGAGATATCTATGGGCTGAACTTTTAGGTTGAGGGAACAAATTCCAGCATCTGATGAGTAATATAAAAAAGAGGTTTGAATGTTTCAAAGCGATACCCCGTGATTGCATATATTCTGCATATAAAACTATTAACCGTATAGTTGCAATGATTTTTCATGTTGATGAGAAGGAAGTTTTTCAGTTAACTTACATGGGCTGAATTTTGAAGGCGACGAAATGAAAAGTTACTGGAACAAATTCGTGCACATAAGTTACAAAAAAGAGAAAATAAATGCTTAAAAATTTGAATTACATGGTAAAAAGTATATTCCATGATCGCGCGTACTTGCACGGGTATTTTTCATCTAAGATTGTTAGCTGATATTTGGTAAATAAATAATATTAGAGGATTATTTGAAAAGTTGATATCTTTTATCTGAGCAAATTTCTAACTCATTTGCATATTATGGTAAGAATCTATCGTCATACGATGGGAAAAGTAGCCAATCAGTCCTAAACTTATTATATGAATGCTAATTCACTCCTAAACTAACATCAAAGATAATTCTCATCACTTCAAAATTTATCATAATAAACTTTGAATTAAGGATCACAATAAGTTTCTGAATCAGCTTTCGAAGGAGTTTCAGTATTATATAGATCTTAAGAAGTCTTGAATAAATTCTCATAATAAAGTGTACTTCAGTTAACAATATTTGACAAAAGGATAAACAAATAAATACTATAAAACCAGAAAAATCAATAAATAAAAAAGTTACCTACGATTTCAAAAAAGTAATAAAAGAAAATTATGTGTCTAGGTTTTGCTTTCACCAAGAAGACGAGATACTTGGATATTTGGTTAACATCTAATCGACCTAGCTACATTTGGTAACGATATCTAAAACTTCATGTCGTTAATTTCATAACGGGTGCTAGCTTCTATGGGCATGTGTTTGGACTCATTGAAGGAAATATAAGACAAATTAATCGACTTTGTCAAGCAGTTAAGACTATATCGATCAACATTTAGCCCATCCAATAGTGTTTGTCAACACACTAAAATACTTTTAATCAACTGTTGTCACTCTGGTTTTCTTTAATTGTTTCGATTTTTCTTAAACTCATATTGCTATTTTAAAGCTTATTTTTATAGGAGCGACAAGTTCAAAGTATAATAGGCATCACATTTTAAAATATATTCATTGTAACTTTTAAATGATATCACATGCTTCTTCTAATTTACTATTATTCTCGTGAAAATTCTACACAAATAGCTTGCTCACTTTTTATACATCAAGTCGATAGTAAAGGTGAAGATTTCAATGAATGGAGGAAAAGTTTCAAGAGAGGGGAATTTATGTTCTTACTTTATGCTTTCATAATTTGTTGATTCATGTTATTTTACGTGCTTAAAATATTGCATCTACTTATGCGGTGATTCAAAAAATATTACGCTCTTGTATGCGTCATGTTTTCTTTTAATTGGAGAATAAACATACATGATAAGATTTGGATCCACCTAAATAGAACTCCACGTAAACTTCCAGCAGAAACAACATTTAGAATTATATAGCGAATATATTTCTAAATCCGTGCGACGCATGGTCATACTGCTAGTGCTAAATAAAGGGTGTTATATATATCTATACATGTGTGTGTGTATATATATATATTCAAATTGGAGGTTGAAATGAAATGCTAGACTAGTGCAAAGCAATCAAAGTACGGAAAGTAGGAAATGCACTGATGCAACAAAGCAAGAAAAATATTAGTTTTATCATCACCACATGCTGCCCAGCTTCCACACCCATCCATAGTGGTGGGGGTCCATCGAAATGCCCTGTCAATGGCTGCAGATATTCGAGACGTTATGCAACATCATTTTTATATTATTTGCACAGTACGATTGCATCCTTTCTTTATCTTTCTTCTGTGCATTTAAGCTATGATTCTTCTGCATTTTCTAAATGATATCTCGCGGAGGCGATCATGTATTCGGCACAAGTTCGCGTCCCCATGCATCCCATGTCCTTGCATGAGTGGATGCACAAGGAGGGACATGATTGAAATGGGTGAATAGACTGAGAATTTGCACAGGCCATGGATATGCATTTGAGGTGTCAGGATACTACTGCTGGCAGTTTTAGTTTTTGTTCTTTTGTTCCTCTGTTTATTGTCATTTTCTGTGTCATGCCGCGCTTGGGAAAAAGGTGGTTTGATGTGTTTCCAACGACTTGTCGCGTACATGCGAGAGTGAAACTCACCGTTTCTCGTCAGGAGAGGATGCATGTATACATCGACAGATCATCTACAAAACTCCAGTTATCTTGTATTACATGACTTGTAATATCCCAGAGCTGAATCCATAAAAAAGGTTACAGCAGTGAAAACAACTCGCGGCATGAGTCGAACTCACAAGCGCGCATGAATGCACAACCCGCTCGAAGCGCACAGAGATAAACTCTCGATGTTATTCTCCAATTCCGATGTCAAAGGCGGTTTTTAAAATGGAAATTAAACTAATACA
>CM062247.1:42073305-42105965 GCA_031216285.1 Syzygium syzygioides | reverse complement strand
TAAACTTCACATTCTGACAAACTTTAGAAAAGTCGTCATTCAAACACTAGAACAAGATAACTCTAAAAAAGAAAATATATCAGCTAAGATATTATGCTGAACTACCTAAGATGTCATAAAAAATTATATAATGAAATGAAATAAAATCACAATTTTGGTGAATATCCGACCCTGAATCGAAAGGTAGCATGGTAAAAGCAGCCAACGAATTTGGCAGCGAAAAGGCGATCTTGCATTGAGTTTTAGGAGCAAAAGAACTGCAAACTTCGGCTTAGGATGAATGTCGAGAAGATGGAATGAACACGAAATCTACTTCAGTTTGGGAAAACTGGATGTCATTAAAGAACACCTTCTCATGGGGATTAATCATGTACGTTCTGTGCCTTTCCGCAGCAAACGTTTGACTGAGATTTATTGATAATGCTACCTCAAGGTGAACTTAAGTAAAAGCGGGTCAAAAAATTTCTCAGATTTCAGAAGATTCTGTATCGGAATTATGTTCTACTTCCACCCTCAGCGATTTTGGAGGCTTGTGATTTTTCTGACCGTATCAAAGATTACTAGCAGCAAAAAAGTTAAAAAAAAAAAAAAGAATCCGCATAGGCAAATATTGTAATGCCTCGCATGACCAGAGCCAGAAATTATCCACATATCCAAGAACAAGCAAGTTTTACATTTATGTGTCAGCTTTTGATGTTCTTGGCCATAAAGCAAGAAAGAAGATCAAAGCAAATCATACTTCAAGCATCATATCTTACAATTACCACCACAGATGCAAGGAAGCACAGCATTGCCTGCATTTTGTCTACAAATGGCTTATTCTCTATACATTTGGACAGTGCTTGTTACCAACCTTTATGGACATTCTTTGCTTCTTTTGGTTTTCAAGCCAAGAATCTCTCTAGCAGATTCCCGAAGAAAAAGCTTGTTTTGGCCCAATTACTGGACTCGGGAGCTTTGGCGCTCCCGCTGGATGGGACCTTCTTCACGTTCAGCATCATTGTATGTCCAATTTCCTTGCGAAGCGCCTCGATGGTTTTCATGTCCACAGGGTTCCCCGAGGAATCTCTCACATAGAACACATTCATGGCTTGCTCCCCAACCGTGGTGACTCCCGCTCTCGAAACCGACAGCCCGTTCTCTCGTAGGATCCTTGTCACTTCGGATAGCAGTCCTACTCTATCCTTTGCGCAGAGCTCTAGGCTTAAACCCTGAGAAACATCAACATGTTGACAGTATGCAATAAGAGGATGACTAAACGACAGAGAGTTTTCAAAATTGCAATTTTTTTTCCTTGGTTGTGTATCTACATTGAAAGTGTGAAAGTGGGTGATATGGGAATGGGAATTCAGCTCTATATATCCATGTGAGGATTCTCACGCACCTCGCTTACTCTTCTCCGAATTGCTGCTTCCAGACATTTCATGACCCGTTCCTTCTCTCCTTCACTATCAAGAGTGCAACCATCCATATGACGAATGTAATACTCCTGCAAGATCACAAAACTAATTCAGCACATGTTCATGATTCAACTGATCAAGTTAAGCCATAAATAGCAGATTAATATGTCATCCAAACTGCTGTAATTTAAATGTTCATACTGGAAAATGAATGACACACTAAGCAGCGCCTCACAATCCAACATTCCTGGGAGGTGTTTACAGAGGATGACGTTGGCATTTAATCAACAGAATTTTTAATGTCTTTAACTTGGACCTTTTTGGTAATTCATCAATCTTTCCTACCCATGGGTTTTCTCCAAGAATCCAGTATTAACACTTTTCAGTTTGGATATTTAACTACGCCAATCAGAGCGATGAGCATGTAGGCATTATGTAGAAGATGAGATACCCAAGCTAATAGGCTGAATGTCATCTTGTGAAGGATATCAAGGTCTAACTCTTCATCACTGATGCTACTGCTGAACGTACTGATGCATAACAATTTCAATGATTCAGTGCCGACCAAGCCATTTCAGACAATGCAATTAAATTACTTTTGCCTGTGGATGCCAGTAGGAATGACCAATTTTGTTTCATTTGGGAATATTCGTTCCATGTCTGTACTACAGGGAGAAAGTTGATGATGGACAAGCTTATTGAGAAATTTATCAAGGAATAACCTGTAATGCATCTGGGCCATCAGACGAGATAGTAGCATGAAAAACAACATACTGCATGTCTGTGAGCGTGCACACTATGTCAAAAAGTAGCTTTGCTCGGTCTTTGCATCTCACACTAACCACCGAATACCCCTTCTCCTTACAATGCTCAACGGTTATTTTGGGTTTCATCAAGGGAGAATACTCGTCCGCATCGGCTGTCACTCCGCAATTTTCATAATCCTTATCGGCGAAAAACATCTGGTGCAATCGGCGATCAACATGTGTGAATCCCATGGAGAAACTGGTGCGGCCCACTTTTTCATCATCGTCATACCCACGGATGAGGTTTTTGAGCTGCTCTTCCATTATCGATAGTCTGTTTGGATCATCCACCGCACGGCAATTAATCTTATCGTTGACATAAAGGACGCAGGCTATTCTCCTATTGTGCGTCCAAACTTCAGCAGCTACCACGTTAATGTCAAGGTTTGCTAGGACGGCAGAGATTTCGGATAGGAGACCTGGGCGGTCTCTGCCAATGAGCTCAATAGCTGTGTAATCACCGATTGAGTGCACTCCAACTCTTTTTCCCGGCCAGGTCTTGGTTTGATCTGTGTGGTGGCCATTTGGACCTAAAGCCTGTGGGAAAGAATACATCAGAGAATTCCCTTTTATAATGTTAGAAAGGAGAGGATTCATGGCATGAAATTGGTGTCTCACTTTTCTTCTTATCAAGTCTAACACCTCTCAGTGAAACCTATTGCAGAGATGCTATGTTTTCTCTTTTTCTGACACGAAGTAAGCAGTGAATGCAGATTCAAGAAACATTGAAAACAATTTACCTTCTCTACGTAGTCAATGGTTTTAGAATCCGTGATTTTCTTTCCGTGGTGATCAGTGACATGAAACACTGTTGATTCAAAGAAAAAAAAACATCACTACTCATGCTTGATGAAATAATCTACATAAAGACAAGTTGCACAGTGAGGATGATTAGATTGCTATGACTGACTCTTGAATTCTAGAATCTTTGGCAGACTCATACCATCCATAAACCATCCTCCGTCAGAGGAGATGTAGGCCTTGGTGATGATAAGATCAAGGTCGGACAGTATTTGTACGACTTCTAGCAGTATCCCTGGTTTATTCATGCTATCAACCTGGATATCCAGAGCATGGTTACCATGTATCCAAATTAGCAGAAATTTTGTGACTTTAGTACTACATTGTGTGTATGCAAATGTAGATGACCACTCTTCCAAACCAGAGTGTCAAGCTAGATTGCATGATTTTTATTGGTCATTTCTAAGACTTCGATTTTGCTGTCAGAGGAGTGTAAAAACAAACAAAACATGAATAGTCTATATTTTGCCTACTTGTACAAGCAAACATTGCACAGTTGATCAACATTCCTTGTATTAGGCCATATATTGTAGTATTGAGCATCGGTTTCTCAAAGATATTGGTTTATATTGTGGCTCCACATAACAAAATAACCGAGCCTAAGAAAAGCTCAGAGAAGAGGCAATGAAATTTACAAAGCCTTCTATTACTCAAATAAAGCCAAGGGATAATGCTGCGGATTTCTAGAGGGTCATCAACAGAAGTATTCACTCTGTCGTCGGTGTGGAACACCCAGGGTTGCTAGACGCCCCTCCCACCTTTTTACTTGTAAGAAAAATCTTACCTTGACAAGTGTGCAATCGCTGCAACTGGTGTTGTCAACAGACACCCTGCAAGAGGCATTGATATAAGAATGTGCTCCCATTGAAAAACGAGTGATGCAAAACAGCGAGAAACGATGGAGAAAGCTCATATTTCATCTATATAACTCGGACGATAATAATTGAGAGAGAGAGAGAGAGAGAGAGAGAGAGAGAACCTTGGAGGGTTGATCCTTGTGCTGAGGTTCTCATACTCGGGATCAAAGTATGGCCAACAAACTTTAGCCATTATAAAGAAATTTTCACACAGGGAAGGTGGTCTCTATCTCTGTAACCTGTAAAACGGTGCATCAGAATTGTCAAAGCGGCAAGATACTCAAATTTTTCTCATTACTCTTATTATTCATATAGGGGACATTCCAGTTGAAGCGGTTTTTTGGTTTTCAAACTCAAAGAACCTTCTTCTTGAGGCCATAAACTGAATTTCAGAATTACTGCAATCGCCTTCCTCTCTGTATTTTGAAGATATGCTCACATCATGATAGCATAATCTGCACAAAGAATCAACAGATCAAACCCTCTGATATCAGCAGAAATAATATAAGTAATTACTAGGTCAAGATTCCAAGCGACTTGGTCCAGCAAACTATCCAAAGTTTCCGTTGCATTGTGCTGAGCATAAATAGTAACATGGCCAAAAATTTACTTAATCATACTTCCCTAGTAATACCGCCTCTAGAAGAATTCTATTTGAGTCTTCGATTGCTCTCCCATTAATTCAACAGTTTTCTTGAAACAAAATCTTGTCAGACAGGTTACTAGAGAACCCAGCAAATAAGTATAACCATGGCATCAATCCAAAGAAATGTGTATAGACCCATTAGGAATGAATGAGTACGCAAATAGCAGCAGATGCCCCATTTTCAGGAAAAGAAAAAGTTGAAAGGTTAACCCCATGGGACTTGATTTTTATTTCATCTACAAATGATTGACCCGTCAATGACACCGGCACAACTAAAGTCAACCGAGCACTTGGTTGGTTATCTCTCTCTCTCTCTCTCTCTCTCTCTCTCTCTCTCTCTCTCTCCAGACGTATAACCTGTTGAACCACCCGAATTAAGAATATTTTGTATGGAAAAAGTTGTAAAATCCCAAATTTTGCACTTAAACAAAGACGGATGCTAACTGGTAATTACCTAATAATTATGGCACAATGAGACACAATAATTTTGACTATTTTGGAAGTTTGTGGCAAAGCATCATTGCAACCACAAGAAAGAACAGGTTCCTCAGAGTTTTTGGGCAACTTGTATTTGCAAGTTGGACAACAAAATGGACAACACAGCCGCCATTGCTTTCCTTATCACTTTGTGTGTTCTTGGGGCAAGAAAACAATTTCCTATTCATCATTATTCCCACTAGCTGACCATAAAATGTGCAAACAAGATCGCCAGAAAATGAGAATTCCTTCAATGGTTCTCTATCCTTCACAGTACTCATTCCAGAATCAGCTGCTTGAAGGTTCTACACTCCATTGTGCACAAAAGAAAAAGGGAAAACAAAACATTTTTCCCCCACGGATTATTTCTTGGAGAAGTAAATTTTCTTACCACATGGCATGAACTATACGATGGAGTTGCTTGATATCATCAGTAACAGTACTTACCAATCATTCTGAGAATTCACTTCTCCGGCAAAATGGCCAAGGAAGAAACCTACGTTTTCCCAAGAACAGAGCGACACAATTTCTTCGGTTCTTAATGGAAGCAACTGGAGAGAGAGAGAGAGAGAGAGAGAGAGAGAGAGAGAGATTAACTATATGGAATGTTCAAGAAAATGGTGCCAGCTCAAAAATCTCGGGGGGAAATTCTTTTTTGGGTCGGAACATCTTGGGGGAATTGAATTCCTGGAAATTCAAGGAATGTCTTTGAATGGAAAAATGGAGCGAAGTGAGAGAATTGATAGACCTTATACACAATTCACCAAAAGAGAGTCGTGTAACAACACAGAGAATGGATAAAGCGGAGTGTCAACTAGGAAGGAGCAAACTCAGACAGCTCACACACCTCATAAACAAGAACAAATTAACGACAATGACACTCATCATACATATGATAAAGTCACGACATTTCAAATGAAACAACTGGTTCAGAACGGTCATCCACTTCTGGGTTTCAACTCAAGAGCACAGAAAGAACAAGCGAATCAGGAAAAAAAAACAGAGAAGAGGACCGAGGAAGAGAAGCACTCATTCATTCAAAAGTCCGTACCTGCGGGAGAAGGAGGAGCTTCGTCTCTTCACATTTTTGCAGAAGTCGTTACTGCTGTCACCCCCGCAACACCAACAGAGCGCTCACCCAGTAATATCAAAGCAGCACAAACAAAACCACCACTACCCTGGTTCTTCCTATTTTAAATATTGGCAATTCTCGTACCTCAGCTTTCGACTTTTCTTTTTCGGTTTCTCGATAGGATCCTCAGCTTTCTACGTTGGATTACCACTTCTTCCCCCCACAGCACAACACACAACACTTCTCTCTCTCTCTCTCTCTCTCTCTGCGTGCACAATAAAATATGCAAGGAACCATGAGAGATTGCGTGGATCTAGAGTGGCTCTGTTCTTTAAATATCAGTTTTTTTTCTTGGGGGTGCGGGTCGTTAAGACAAATGAGCATGAATTGGCCCGATCGTTGCTTTTTTGCTAATGACGCGGCGACCAAACATTTGTCTGTCGCAACCACCAACCGTAACCCAAAGTGCGTCAGATCGCTCGGCCGCAGACGACTCGCCGCGGGACGACCCCGCTGACCACGCGCCGCCGGCTCGAGGGGGGTTGGGGCGGCGGGCGGCCGAGGCGCTTCCACGTGGGGCGTCAGATGCTGCGTGCAAGAGACGTCGCGCTCGAGGAATATGCGCGTGGCGGGGCTGCTTGGTTTTTCCGTTTAGAGCAGAGCAGACATGTGCTGGCCGTCGCTGTCCTGTCCATAGCTCTGATCACTATTTTGGAGGCACATAATTTTCACTCTTAATAAACACAATAAACATACTTGATTAGAAATATAGATAATACAGTAAAAACTACGAAATTTTAGGGCAATTATGCCTACTGTAACACAAATGCTCCAAATTTTTTTTATGTCACCAATAACCTTAAACTTACCCACTGTAACACAAATATCTGAAACTCTTTTTTGTGTCACGAATATATGCTCTATTGCAGTTTCATCCGGCGAATATTTGTTGAACTGGTATAAGTTCGAGGTTTTTTATGACATAAAAAAAGTTTGGGGTATTTGTGCCATAATGGGCAAGTTTAGGATTTTTAGTGACATAAAAAAGTTCAGGGTATTTGTGTTACGGTAAGTATAATTTTGGGGGTTTTTCTGTGGTACTAACCCTAAATTTTATAATAAACCTATTAACATTTCTGAGTAAAAACCTTCTAAATTTTGATTAGTGGGGGACAAAACTCTAATACTTTAGGAAAAAAGCCGCATTTCTTAAACAAAACCAAATTTATTTCTTGCATTCAACTCTCATGAGGCAAATAGATATGTTGATTTGGCGAAACCATACATGATCAGACTAATCTAACATTTCATATACATTGAGCTCATGAGTCGAGCATGTATGAGAATTGTTCTATCTTTCTATTTTTTTGCTAATGTTTCTTTCATTTTCTCTCTGTTTGGTGTAACTCATTTCGTTTGTAGACATCGTTTTTTCTTTAAAACAAATAAGAGAAATATGTCAGTGTAAATTAATATTTGTTGATTAAAGAAATCGGAAATGGAAGGAACAATTACACCTCTGTTCACACTAGAAAAAAAAAAACATCTCGTTTTACCTTAAATTTTATGTAGAGGCAGAAAAAGGGAATAGAAAGTAAATAAATCGCAAGAAGACATCAAAGAAATGGGAAAAAGATGGAACTAAGCCAAAAGCAATACTCAACAATATACAAAAGCATCAACTACCACATATCCATGATAAGGTTCCACCAAGTTAAATGTGTATGGACCGTTATTCTATAATTTTATTTTATGAACCTAAATCGTTCGCATCTTCAAACAATATCGAACTCACTTTAGTTCCTTTGAAAATTTTTTTTACCTGTTTTGATATATTATTTGTCTTGTGATAATTTTGTTCGACATATCACTCAAATATCACCTAAAAAGTGAGCTTACACATTTATTTCAAATTATTTTTTTTCCAAAATCAAGAAAAGATTAAGAAAGATGCACTGTGTAGGTCTCAAGAGAATAAAATATGGGCAACTGTAGAAGATGCACAGGGCTGACACGTGTTGCTGTCAAATTGGATCCTGTCTTTGTCTGGCTTTTTCCTTATTTTGAGTGGATCAAGGCCCTCCCTCTCTCCACCACACCTTCTCACTTTTAGGCTCCGTTCGTTTGGAGAAAAATATTCTCCTTTTGGAAAATATTTTTCCGGAAGTCATTTTCCTGGAAAATGTTTTCCCGGAACATAATTTTCCGGTGTTCGGCGATCAATATGAAAAAGTTTCGGAAAATATATTTCGCCGGTGATCGGCGGCGGCGGCGGCGGCGGCGGCGGCGGCGGCCGGCAACCGGCGGCGGGCGACCGGCGGCGGCGGCGGCGGCCGGCGACCGGCGGCGGAGGCGGCGGCCGGCGACCGGCGGCGGAGGCGGCGGCCGGCGACCGGCGGCGGCGGCGGCGGCGGCGGCGGCCGGCGACCGGCGGCGGCGGCGGCGGCCGGCGACCGGCGGCGGCGGCGGCGGCGGCCGGCGACCGGCGGCGGAGGCGGCGGCCGGCGACCGGCGGCGGCGGCGGCCGGCGGCGGCGGCGGCCGGCGACCGGCGGCGGAGGCGGCGGCCGGCGACCGGCGGCGGCGGCGGCGGGCGACCAGCGGCGGCGGCGGCCGGCGGCGGCGGCGGCCGGCGACCGGCGGCGGAGGCGGCGGCCGGCGACCGGCGGCGGAGGCGGCGGCCGGCGACCGGCGGCGGAGGCGGCGGCCGGCGACCGGCGGCGGCGGCGGCGGCCGGCGACCGGCGGCGGCGGCGGCGGCGGCCGGCGACCGGCGGCGGAGGTGGTGGCCGGCCACCTTAGTGAAGAAGAAGAAGAAGAAGTTCCGGAAAATGATTTCCACTTTTGAAGAAGTGGAAATCATTTTCCAGAAACTTAGGCTATTTTGTAAGGGGGAAGGAAAATATTTTCCTACGGAAAACATTTTCCGCCCCCGAACACCGGAAAACCCGGAAAATATTTTCCGGGAGAATATTTTTCCCCAAACGAACGGAGCCTTAAGGAATTATCAAAATTCCCCAACCAATTGATTCTCCATGACATGGCATGGATCCCTCATTTTTATGGATGGTCTATTTACTTGAATTACTTCATTTTTTTCATGAATGGTTATGACACAACCCATGATGATTTCTTCATATTTTTTTGGAAAATGACATAAATTATTCATGAACTTTGGTCTAATATATAATACGGTCCCTGAACTTTTAATTTATTCAATATGGTCCCTAAACTTTAGCTTAATGCATAATATGATCCATGAACATTTAGTACATGTTCAATTTAATCATTGAATTATATGGAAAATGTTCAAACTTATCATTGATTTTGAATTAATGAAAGAATAATATAGAACATTTTCATATGATTCATTGACTAAATTAAACATGTACTAAAAGTTTAAAGACCACATTCAACAAATTAAAAGTTTATGGATCATATTGCACATTGAGCCAAGGTTTATCAACTATTTATATCATTATCCCTGTTCTTTTTTTACTTTATGCATCATCGCGTTGGTCAAGCAAAGTAATTCTATCATCTCTATTCAAGGATGCAACTCGCGATGATCTATATACAGTTTATTTGAGCAAGTAAACTTTGTGCTCTAATCTCTTATTAGAGCCGTTGTTTTCATGTAAAGATTGATTGAGCAAAGAAAAAATAAATCCACATGAGTTGTGCTTTTGGTTTAACTCCTTATCTCTAATATACGAGGATAATTTTTTTTTATAAAAAATATATTCAAGTTTCTTATAAGTAAGAGCATCGCAATTGTTGATATACGTTAATTAAAGTTTGAGACCGTGCAAGAAATCGAAACAGCCCGATCGTTGTAGGGTTAGAAGACTTACCATGATTCGAAATAAGATCACTCGAGTGGCCTAAAAGGCCTGAAAATACCAAAAACAATAGTAAAGACAGCTTCTTTCTCTCTTTGGGATGCAGATGATATCAAGAGAAGCCTCGCGCTGCTGTAGCACTTTGCGTCGGTGGGGTACCAACGAGTGCTCTAAAACAACCACGATGTCTCTTCAAACAGTGTTGTCAAAGTGACCATCCCAAGTTCCCAACCATGTCTGTTCATCTCTTTTTTCCCTTTGCTCCCCCATTTCCGAACTCTATCTTTCCAATTCAATTAATGCAATCATTCCACCGTTCGCAGAGTACTGTGTTGTTTGGTCAACTTCATACACACAGATTGCCTCGAGGCAAGATTGCGAGTGAGAAAGAAAAGCACAGCGAAGCTGCGCATGGAGTTTAGAGGACCCATCCAAGAAGATGGAAGATGATGAATAGGGCACTAGAGAGAGAGAGAGAAGAGAAAGCTTTGACAATCATTTCATGAGTATCTTCAGTCTGCGTCATGAAAGACGGAGGCATGGTATTGTTTTTGTTCATAGTGTCAATAGAATCACACTTTTGCTCAAATAATCTAATACAAGCTGTTTTTCCTTTTTCTCTAAGAAAGAGAGGAATGGCACATAAAGTGAAATGAAACAAAAAAAAAATTACCTTAGGCCAAGACCTGCAAGTTGTTACAATGACAATAGGGTATAGTCTTTCTTTGGGGGAAAGCATACTCTTGATCCCTCTACATGAAAGGTCAGAGTTTATCCCTACCCTACCAAAATTCGGCATCTCAGTGCTCAAAGCACTCAAAGCACGAAGTCGGGACCATTGTAGCGGGTTCATTCAAGAATCTTGAAGCTCATCCAAAGGAAGTGAATAGCAGACGTTTTCAAACGCAAATCGATTGTGCTAAACTTCATTACCACATGAACTAAAACAACTTCGGACCCAAAGTATGTACGCAGACCGAAATATTATTTTCTGACTAAGGATTCATTTGGCAACCATTCTATTCTCGAAAATAATTTCTGTTCAGAAATTATTATTTTTTATTATGTGCTCATGAATAATTTCTAAGCATTTGAAAGTGTTTGGTAACTGTCAAAAATTTCTATTCTTGAAATAGAAAAAGAGCAGAAATGTATTTGATAACTGCATAAATTTTCTTTTTATCAATAATATTTTGAATTTTTTAATATTCTTTCTTTTTTTTTTCTTCTTCTTCCTCTTCCTTGGCCATGGTTAGGTCGCCGGCACTAGCAATCGGCCACAAGCTAGGGCCGGCGAGGGCCGCCCTCGCCAAATCTAGCAAGGGCCGGACCCTTGCCACCACCCTCGCCGAATCTGGCGAGGGCAGCTAACGGCCTGGGCAAGGGCCGCGACGCCCTTGCTGGCCTTGGCCTGTGGCTGGTCGCTAGTAACAGACGACTGACCACAGGCCAAGAAGAAGAAGAAAAAGAAAACCAAGAAAAAAAAGAAGAAAAAAATTTCTTTTCCATTTTTTATTTTTGTTCCCAGAATCAAGAAGCAACTCTTTTTTGCTTCTTGATTATGTTTCAAAACTGATTTTGAAAATAAATTTTTACAAATTTGTGCCCAAAAATCAAAAATTTGCTAAACGAATTTCTGTTTCAAAACTGACTCTGGAAATAAAAGAATAGAAATATTTACTATTTGGTCAATTGTCAAACACGCCCTAAGAGTCCTAACACAAGTAAAGGCATGAGATTATGGATGGAGACCTAACCCAGGGAGTCGAGTCGTACCAAAATTGTGCTCCAAAGACTACAATGTCCAACTTTGGAGTGTTGCATGGTGATTTTGATTCATAACATTAGGACCTAAAGTACGGATTTTTTTTTTTCCCAACTTCTTCCCCTTACTCTTTTCATGTGGATGTTTGGCCTACACGGACAGAGAAATGCAGCCGGGGCTGACTAAATCCACATGGTGCAAAAAGCGTGGCACTTGTTACTGTTTGGAGGGAGACGGTACTTGCTTTTACTAGGTTTACTAGGTCAGGCACAAGATTGTACCTCCGAAAACATTAAAGGGAAATTAAAGAAGAAACTAAAGATGATTACTTTGATGCTCCTCTAGTTGGGGAATCGATTGCTTTTCCCTTCAAGGATCTGGACAACCTACAATAGCAAAGGATTACTTTGATGCTCCTCTAGTTGTGGAATCGATTGCTCTTCCCTTCAAGGATCTGGACAACCTACAATAGCAAAGGACTCCTTTGATATGGATCTTAGAGGAAACAAAAATACTTGGTCTTGTATAAGAAAGTGAAATCATCTGCAAAATATCAAGAGAAATTACTTCGCTCATCGAGGGTCGTAACTCGGGATTCCTTTTCAGGCACAAGTGAGTCGCCTTGGCCATGAGGTAGAGCTCATATGTGTCGTACGACTCGCCGGTCCGATCATCGATGAGTTCGTGTAGTTCCATCTTATCAAGGAGTGGTTCGGCCTGCAATATCACTCAATAGATAAAGAACTTATAAGAAGAAGGAAACGGAAAGATATATAAAATGTTAAGACCAAATTAACATTGCTCGAATGCTTGAAGATCTGATCAATGAATGAACATACCCACTGTCTCAGAGACTGATGTTGCTCGTCCCTCTTCGGGTCAACTACCTTACGCCCGGTTATGAGTTGTAAGAGAACCATCCCAAATGCATACACGTCTGTTCTTATCGAAACCGTCCCATTCTCTGCATATTCCGGTGCCAAGTACCTACAAATTTCGACAGAAATCTTAGCTTTGACTAGAAACTAAGCATTAAAACGTGCAACTCTTTTTCTGATAATCTACTTTAATGACAAATTAATCGTCACCCTAATGTTCCAAGAATCCTTGTGTGCTCTGGATCATCACTTGTTTTCCACTTAGCTAGGCCAAAGTCACCTAGCTGTGTGAAACCAGGAAGTTTAATCAGACCCAGAAACATTTAATTCACCTAACACAATGCAAAGGCGCGAATTTAATTTGGTAAATAGGAACTACTTGAAATGGCATATAGTTACCATCGGCACGAAATCGTGTGTGAGCAATATGTTACTAGGTCGCATGTCGCGATGAATTATCGGGCCGCCACGACACTCTTCGTGTAGAAAGCGCAGACCTTTTGCCGTTCCAATGGCTATCGCATATCGCTGGTGCCACTCTAAGACACTTGTTGGATTGTCTACGAAAAAGGCACTTCTCAAGTAATTATTTAACCGAAATAGATGATTAGACATTATTATACATAGAGAATTTGTCATATTCTTTTTTCATGACTAGCAAGATTGATAATTGCAAGTTTAGTTTAAATTTCAAATTAAGGAAACATCAATTACCAAATAAATGCCAGTCAAGGGATTTGTTGCAGATGTATTCGTACACCAACACATTGAGGTTCTCCTTGCAACTGTAGCCCAACAGCATCACAATGTTCTTGTGGCGCGCGAAACTCAGCACGTGTATCTCGGAATTGAACTCCATAAACCCTTGCGCGCTGGCCTCCTTCCGCACCTTTGCCGCAATCTCCTGACCGTCTTTGAGACGGCCCTTGTAGACGTAGCCGTATCCACCTTCTCCGACCAAGTTATCCTTGGAGAAATCCTTGGTTGCGAGCTGTATCTCGTTGAAGCTGAAAGGCATAGTATCCTTGATGTATAGTTTGGTCCGCGTGCCACACCTTGCACAAAGGATTGGCGCTTCCGAGAATCTGCCCCGAGAAGCGGTCTTTTTCTGGATGCCTTGATAGATTGAGATGATATTGTTCTCCTCTTTAATCGGCCTTCCTGAAACACACACAAAAAAAGAAAACGAACAATTATTTTATCTCACGTGAATTAATATCCAAGAAACAAACAACGACTTGAAACAGGCTGAGCAATCTTATACTATACTCAAAGATTATACATATGCTTCAATAAACATATTATCAAGAATAATAAGATGTTGCCTGTTTTTTCACTTAGAAAGCAAGTCTCAAGATCAGATGTAGTCATGTTGCTTCTGAGCATGGCAGAGCCTTTTATAGCATCATTTGTCAAGGATTCAGTCCCGTTGGAGATGTCGGATTGCTCGGTGATCTCCCCGACTTGGCTAGCAACTGACAGAACAGGCTTAGTAATATAGTAGAATGACTTGTGCTCGATCGGGTTCGTCTCGGTCACGGTTTCAGCCCTCAAAACGTCCACTGACAGACTATCTTGTATCATTCCAACTTTGCAAGGTATCTGTTTTTGGTAAAACTTCAAGTCCCGTCTTAAGTGCCTGTCAAGATTATCAACCACAATGCGGTATCTCCATGACTACATGCTAGGCCAATGTAAAAACCTTTTATGTATGAAAAACATTCGACATTTTATGCACGAGGAGATGATGAATTCACAAGATTTACAAGAGATATTTTCTTTTCTTTTCGTTTCGTTTGTCATTTTAGAAGATGTGTTAAGTAGTAATATGGAAGTGAAGTACCGTTATATACCTGTCAAGAATGACCCAAGTTGCTTTGCAGGTTATGGCCTCTTGTAGAATCACTTGCTTAAGTGGGTTTCCTGCTGTTATTTTAACTTCAAGACTTACCTGAATTACAAAAAGTACTAGGGAAGAATGATTAGCTTATCTCTTTGAATAGCTATATATGTAATGGAGAACAATGTGTAGTTCTCTTTGCTCCCTTCAATAAATCCTAAACCCTAAAACTCTAAATCATAAGCTCACACCCTAAAGCTTTCATAAAACAACTTCAATTTCTGGCGTTCAAGTAATGACATCCTATGATTTAGGGAAACATGTATCAATAGTATTAAAAGTAGAAATATCATAATTTCTGTACACGTTGCGATTTGAATCATATAGGAAGACGGAGACACCGATTTCATTGATCGCTTACAATGATACCATCATGGTTTGGGTAAATCATACATTTGTTATTATGGTTTTGTGCTCTCATTGAATGTAAGTGCATGTCCTAGGCAAATCTATGGAATCTGTTTTCTTTGAGTTGACATTGGACACATATTTGTATTCTCGCATGGTCATGTGTCTTTAACAAATCGTGGGTTCTCATTGTTTAGCTCCTGGGTTGACGCATGTTAATTAACAAAATATGAAGAATATATAACATCAATTCAGCCATAAACAGTTAAAATAGAAAGTATATGATACTTCAATAAGTAAAAATAGTACCCCTTGGTCTTCACACTTCTCAGCACTCTGCAATAACATGTTTTCAAAAGTCTCGATCTTCTTGCAGACTTCTTCCTCCATTGCACGAACCGATAAAAGTTCAGTTGTGGTTGCAAGCTGATATCCCACTATGCCAAGGAAAATAATACATCCTCAATCACAAACTTGTAGTGAATGTTAAATTTTTCTTCTGATGAATAAACTCAACCTTTCTCTAGGTATTGATGATACACTAAAAAAGTTGAGAACAATGAAGTCAGTCTAAGAAAGTGTCCAAAGCACATCAAACTTTGAATGCTGATGGGCTTTCTAATTTGTTAAACACAGTGCTGAAGTAATTGCAATCCGAGAACATGATACATCAATACTTACTGGGGTGCGGCACCTTATGTAGCACCCCAAGCACGACGATGGTGTCACCTCCTCGAAGAATATCACCTCTCGTAAGCACGCTGTTGAGCGTCACCCCGAATTCGTGCTCATTGCGGACTTTAGTAGCATCATAGGCGACGATAACATAGGATGGAGAAGGAGGAGTCTCCATGGGATGCAATTGCTCGCTGATCACTCGAAAGCAAATTTGATATGAAAAATATCCGACTTATGAATATCTAAGTTCATATCGAACTTGGTTTAACAGATAAGAGAATATATAGAGCATCATATTTGACAAATTCAGCTTACGTAAGAGTAGAGAGGGGGCCAGAATTATTAGTGGAGACTAAGATTGGTTATCCAATGAGTTTTGATCAAGAAACAGAAAATTCTCACTCTCTCCCATTTTCGTTCAATCAGGTCGTTTCTCTTGGCGCTCACCTTGCAGGGACGAGGAAGATTCTTAGGATTTCCAAAAGAGATGCTACCGAATATTCGGATCATTGTTCATAAAAAAGTTAAGAATGGTTGCCGTCGACACAGTGAACATGGGTAGATTACGAGGCACATAATGTCAGTGCATGATTTCGTCTGATATCGTAGCCAGATGTGTGAGGACTCTTACCTTTTTTTCTCATACTATACAGCCAAATATATGAGGCTCTATTCTCTCTTATTTTTTCATTAATCATCACATTATCTTTTCGACAACTCCGGGGAAGGAGTGCAGATGCCCATGAAACAACCCGTCAGCCTTAAAAGTCGGTTAACTCCGGAACTTACGCTTGGCCCCGACTTTAGGAGATTTTTAATTGTTGCATTTTAACACGCACCTGAGCAAAGGTTCATGTTCCTTGAGCGCACGACTCACTCGATCCACCTCCCTAACCCCAACCCCTCTCTCTCGAAGATTCAGCATCACATGACAGATTTTGACTCGTAAATAATATCATGCAGTGATGAAGAACTTGATTCGCTAATCGTTCAAGTCAGAAGACTTGATGATTACTTTGCAAAGTTTTCTGATTAGTGGTACTCCACTGAAGTCTTTACTGGCCAAAAGGACAGTCGAGTGCTCCTCGTTCGACTTTTACGCTTCACGTTGCATCAACAACCATCGCTTAATTCAATTAGAAGTATGTTATAGCCGTCACTGTACATGAATGTTAAACAACTTGTATACAGGACAGTGATTTTATTAAGCTTCGCTTTCTAATTACGGAGGCTTTGCTTCAGAGACAAATTCTTTTCTTGAATAATTGTAAGTCCATCTACACAGGAACATCGAGTGGATAGTCTTTTGGGTGTCTCTTGATGGTCTCTCTGAGTTGACTCTCTTGCTCATGAAGATTGGATGGAAGAGCGTCGTACACATCCCTGAACAAGTCTGATAATGGAGGTTTCTCATACTTCTCAGCAGTCTGAATTGCTTGGAGTACCTATCAAGAGGAAAACCACGTTACAGAAATTGTCAAATGCCAGTCATTATTTGAGCGAGCTTTGAAACCGATCTTGCGAGAAAAAACTTAATAAAATGAGGACAATGCAAATTCAACCTGATTTCTAATGTTATTTCGAAGCTCGACCTCCCTTTTATCGTCCCACCACATTTTCCTTTCAACCCATTTTCTGAATCTATTTACAGGGTTCCGTGACATTTTCCAGTGCTCAATTTCGTCCATGGGTCGATACTTTGTTGAATCGTCTGATGTGGAGTGGTGTCCTACTCGGTATGTTAAGAACTGTGGATAAATGAAAACATAGATTTAGCAGAATTCTCAACTTGACATTATTACAACAGTTCACACTGAAAATCCATGTCTCTTTGAGGAAGAACATACCAGCTTTATAGCTCCATTTATGAGTGAGTAATGTACTTAAAGTAGATCATATCTTTCTAATGCATCACAATTCGTAGAGTAGATGAAAAGAGAGTGAGATTCTGATAGCTCAGAATTAGGCCTACCTCAATTAATACAGGCATTTGATCCTTGATTGCCATTTCACGAGCTTCACGTACTGCTGAATAAACAGCGAGAGCGTCGTTACCATCCACTCGAATGCTACGGATTCCGTATGCTTGACCCCTTACGACGATGCCATCACCTGAAAATACATGACAACAAGATAAGTTTTTTGTCAAAGCCATAGTACGTAGCCACTTCGGAGCTTCTTGTTATGTATGATTTCTAACTTAGAGGTGTACAACTTAGAACAATTGCACTCACGCTTCTAACCTAATATCAGTATGTAAGAATACATCAAGAGTGCAAGATGAGTACTTCTAAATTGTTCTCTTATGTGGGTACTGATCGCCCACCCGTTATTTCGACAGATAAAGATGACCGGGGCCTCCATGACCGCTGCAAAGTTCAAGCCAGCATGGAAATCTCCCTGAAAGGAATGCTCGATTCAGCAGCTTTCATTCAAGAATAGGAACAGAAAATAGATAAACGAAATGTGCACTAATAACCTCACTAGTGCTGCCATCACCAAAATATGCAGCCACGCATGCACTTTTCTTATCCATCTTAAGAGAATATGCAGCACCAACAGCTTGAGGAATTTGTGTTCTGGAGAAGAAATAATTGCATGACATTTTGGGATTGACAAGTGATATAATTGAGAGAGATCCATGAAGAAATCAAATGAAAACAAATAGAGCTGGAGCCTAACGCTATTGGCGATGACACGGTGAAATAATTGTGCTTCTTAGATCCATAATGAATTGGCATCTGTCGACCTTTTCCATAGTCGACCTTGTTACCGAAACACTGGTTCGCAAACTCTTGTAACGTGAAACCGCGCCACAGTAAAACACCCTGTTCTCTGTACTGTAGCATAAACCAGAGTCATTCGACATCAATTACTATCAGGAGTTAACAATTGGTAAAAGTAGAAACCTAGTAACCTTTGAAGTAGAAATGATGGACACAGTAATTAAAAATTCTTTTACCACTCTATCCAATATATGCTCGAGCGAAACATTACAGCATCCCTCTGTTTGGTCGCCGTATCAAGATGAACTACGTTATCTCAAAACTAAATTTTCAATAGACATATACAACAACACAATATCCATTGACATGAACCTATACATGTGCACTTTGCATGTGTCTATGTTTCCTTCATGAAAAATAGGAAACATACCTGAGGCAACACGACATCATCATCCATGAGGGCAGCTGCGGATGCTATGTTGATAGCTTCTTCCCCCATCGACGTGAGATAGAATGATATCCGACCTTGCCTTTGTGCTTCATAGAGTATGGCGTCCATGATCTGCAGGGTGACCATATCCGTGTACATTTTCACGGCGAGTTCCTCGTTCACCTAGTTAACACGACAGGCGAATAAATCATCAAATTTTCAGGCACGACATAAACTTATATGGATTTGAATCGGACTGGGAAACCCATTGATGCAAGCGAGACTAATGTGAATTATATTCATTCCGACAAAAGACTTCAATATGCAGTGTTCGTATGAACTGCTTGCTTCAATGCCTTTTTCATAGAGTTGAAGGTACCTGGGCAGAGAAATCATACTCAGTTGGCTGTCCATAGTCATCAAGCACTCGATAACACAGTACTCTCTTCTCAGACGACTCAGGTATGAATTGCATTTTGGAGGTAAATGTAACCTTCCCACCAGGGAAATCCAAGACCTGCAATTTCATGTTAGGAATTAACCCAGAGAGAAGCAGGATTTGCATTCTCTGCTGAATTTGAGGATGTACTAAGCGAATAACCATTGACCTTTTAGGCCCACTGGGCCGGACCAAATGGGCTTGAAATGATTTCAAGCAGGCCCAAATGGTGAACTAGCCGAGGAAGCATGGTCTCAAGTCAACTTTAGTAAAACTTTAAAAAAAAATGTAATGATTGGAGAGAGAAATAGCTCGATGCAACGTGAAAAATGAGTATTGAAACTGCCCAAAACTCCTCTTTTTCAATTATCTTAGCATTACACTTCTACTTAATATTACATGCCTAATTTCAAAAAAAAAACACAAACTTTACATTGAATGAAAATGCTGACCCGAACTTTTCTTTTGGTCTTATAAAAAGTCACCAACTTTCACTTGAATCCCAAATATGGTCTAAATAATTTGAAATTTCACATTATGAGGGCCAAATTTGGGATTCGAGTAAAAATTTGTACTTTTTATCCAGAAAAAAAAAAGTTTAGACCAGAATTATGGTGTTTTTTGTTTTTGAAACTAGCTCTAATATTAAACCCCTCAAAAACATATAAAGAAGATATTTTTTTATGGTGAGAAAAAGTTTGCCGCTAATACAGCAATAAAGAAATTCGATGCGAGCCCATAAAAATATGCCAAACAGAGGATGATTTTGCAGTATTTACAAAAAATTTTATAAAAGAGTAACCATAATATAGAACTGCCCCAAACTTTAGGAGGGATTAAGGTTGCAACCTTACAATATAGTTTGGTTTGCTTATTAAACTTGGACTGTCAATTTCCAAAATCATAGTAATAAGGAGGGGAGTGACGACGGACCAACAGTCCCCACGTAAATCATACCTGAGCATCCTCATCATCTTCTACTTCCTGCAACGACTCGAGATGCTTCTCAGCTCTGGTGGACTCAAAGCGCATGGCCAAGAAGATCGGGAACCGGGTCGGCGAGATCCTCCCGGTAGCGTGTCCGATCCAAGCGCTGGTAGCGTGTCCGATCCAAGCGCTCTCCAAAGGTCGCACGACAGGCACCGGCACAGGCGCGGGCACGGGCACGCCCTGGTGATCAACGACAATCCCACGCAACGACGATGGTGTACACCCGTTGTTTCTTCTGAGGTAATGAGCGACTGCCCTTGTCCTCCTGAACCAAGCAACCATCGAAATCCACGAGGGTAGGGGACAAGATCACGGAAAAGAAAGAGGAGGAGAATGCGTTAGAGAGCAGCTCGGTGGGGACAAGATACTTTGATCCTAGAGCCTCTCTCAAAGAGGAACAGAGAAAGAAGAGACGTGGGGTTCGAATAATTAATAGCTTCTTGTAAAGTTAGGGGAGTGATATGAATTCTCGGTCTCAATCTTATCTCGTCTGTGACACAGAGAGAGAGAGAGAGAGAGAGAGAGAGAGAGAGAGACCTGGAAAGACGCCGTTTTTATCCGTCGTTTGGTTGCCATCCTAGGTGAAGTTGATCCGACCCCCAACTCATCTCCTCACTGTCCACGTTTTTTTGTCCGCCGTTTGGTTGCCATCCTAGGTGAAGTTGATCCGATCTCCAGCTCACCGTCCACGTTTTTGTCGTCTTCTTCGTGTTGACCAAAAGCGAGAAGTGAAAAAAAAAAAAAAGGACCTTTCCATTCATTCGCGAGGGCCTTTCCAAGGACATTCGGTTCGGTCCCCTGCACTGATTGCTATGACCTGAACTGTCACCTGCCTTGAATTCAGGTAGCTTTGATCCATTTTTAACGTCCCAGCTACTCCTACTCGTACTTAGCGCCGTGATAAGCCGCGCATGTTAACCGTCGGTGTAGGGCTTTTAAGATAACTCCTGAGAAGTCACTGTCGTGCCGGTCGCCCTCCGCACCCTTTTTCACTCGTGCACAAAGAGCCGGACACTTCCACAGTGAGATAAGCCTTCGATGCGAAGGTGTGGTTGATATTGCCAGGGGGTCCATTCCCATTGTCATCATCAATTGGACTTGACTGGACGGGGATGTGCGCCATCGAGACAAAACCTGACTGGAGGATGGATTCTGTTCACAAACATTTACTCCGATCGATTTCAGTCGCCAATTCTCTCCTTTTTTTTGGTCGTATCCTTTTGCAATGTTTCCGATTTGTGGAGATAACGTGCCGTGAGATCCAACTTCTCTTCATACATGCGCCGTGGTCCAGTCTTTTATAGCGTACCTGATTAGTGTATGAGTCTGGACAAAGGTTCGGTTTCGGACTAAAAAATCCTCAACCCTCGGTCGTCCCTTATCATCCTTTTGGAATTGGCGAGTTAGGCTCTGTATTTGAGGCGGCAACCATACAACCATTCGTAATTCGGTTGAGTATCCTCCCGATAATCATGTGTGTCGAATTGGTATTTATAATTTTAGCAAAAATGTAACTGTAGAGTTAGGGCCTCCCTTCTTCACAACTATATTACATGGCGACAGAGATACACGATACATGATAAATGGGTTTACCATTTGCGTGTAGACAAATTCCCTCCCGCTCTCTATGCGATACTTTACAACCCTCCGCCGATCTTTCCCTCACCAGAGTCCGCCAGCGCTGGATAAATTCTACATAATCATCTATCAGCCTCAGGACTGAGCTCCATTAATTTATCGGCAACCTTCTTCCCGAGAGTTTCATTCCCATGAGCTACATAAACCTCCCAAAGCTGAGGACCACATCGATGTATCTGCATCGAAAGGCGTTTATTTGCTCTGTCGGATCTGTGGCGTGGTATTAGTAACCAGCGCAGGCAAAGAGATCGATCATCCAAGAGAAGTGATTGACCCTATTCCTTGGATCAAATGTCATCCCCCAATTTGACGCTAGCAAAGCTTAAACTGATCATCAGGACAAGTCTTACTCATCTTGCAGAAATAAATGCTGATAGAGACAAGTCATCAGTCCCAGTCCTACCATCAAAATAACAGTCAGGTGCTGAAAGTTCGTGTATGAAAATATTATTTACCTGCACTACTTGCAGAAATAAATGCTGATAGAGACAAGTCATCAGTCCCAGTCCTACCATCAAAATAACAGTCAGGTGCTGAAAGTTCGTGCATGAAAATATTATTTACCTGCAATACTTATTAGAGGGTCCATAGCTTGAGATGTGACGGTTCAACTGATCAGCCACTTGCTACACTCATGCTCGTGACCAGAGCCTTAGCCTCTGGAACCTGAAAAAAGAGAAAAGAACTCGCAATTGATCGCATCATAGAGTATTGACTAATTTACAATACAAGTAAAATGAAGCACGAGTGTGCAAGCTGAGATATTGGTGACATCCTTGTTAGAGAGACTTCGTATACCAGGTCACCAAAACCTATAAGAACCCACAACATCAGACCATTCAGGAGCGGACAAAATTTCTGTTAGGAAGAGTAACACGGTGGAACAGCACTATGCATACTTAATCTGGCATCTCATCCAGCCGTTTCTTAAAAATTCCTAAACCTGATAATAGTAGTTAAATGGACGTTTATGCAACAAACACTTGAGTCTTGAGGTACCACGCACTCATGTACTTGAAAAAAACAGCAGAAAGAGAGAGATCTGTAAACTGTCTAAAATCTGCCTCTAACAGACATTTCTTAACCATCAGAGTGATCTTGAAAAACGAGGGCAGAAAAGGCATTACCAACTGTCCAATATGTTTACCAATCTTGACATGCATACTTCCATTTCTGAGACATAATGTTTGAAGAGATGAACTTTATATGTACCAGTTGCCCTCTTCACTACCTTCCGGCAATCTGACCACAGAGCAGAGTATCAGTAGTCTACTGATAGTAAATGAGCATCCATTATCAGATACAAGATCCACCATAAAACAATTTAATGACAAAAACAAGCCATAGGAAAACTAATAAACAACAAAAAGAATAATATCAGTAGTCTACTGATGGTAAATGAGCAATCCATTATCAGATACAAGATCCAGCACAAAACAATTCAATGATGAAAACAAGCCACAGGAAAACTAATAAACAACAAAAAGAATAGCGTACCATATTTAGCGTTCAGCAGTCAGCCCAACTACAACCAGGATCTTTCCCTACTTGCTTTTCCTTCATCATATACCTAACTTCTGCTGATCTTTCCCAATCCCCAATGTCAGCAAGTATGCCAGATAACTGTACATAAGCACCTGAATTCTCTGGATCAAGCTTGATAATTTGCTCCGCTACTTTCTTCCCAAGAGTTCTATTCCCATGAGCCACACAACCTCTCAACACAGACGACCACATTGTTGTATCGGCATCAAAAGGCATTTGCTCTATCAGATCTATGGCCTCATTCAGGTAACCCGCCCGTGCAAAAAGATCGATAACACAGGAGTAGTGGTCGATCCTCGGATCGATGTCATAATCCAATTTCATTGCATATAACCATTTCCACCCCTCTTCAACCAATCCACAATGATCACATGCAGACAGGACTGCTGTAAAAGTAATACCTGTGGGTCTCAAACCAGCACGCCTCAGCTCCTCAAACAGACTCAATGCTTTCATCCCATGGCCGTTGGTAGCATAACCCATCAGCATGGTATTCCAAGAGACTTCGTCTATTTTCACCATTCCATCAAATACTTTTCTCCCTTTCTCAACATGACCACACTTGCAGAAGAAATCGACAAGGGAAGTAGAAATGATAGGGTCATGTTCGAGCCCAATGACAACGGCTCTTCCAAAAATTTGTTCCCCGAGATCAAATGAAGATATAACAGCACAAGAACTGAGAACACTCGCAAAGCTGAACTTATCCATCATCAAGCCAAGCCTATTCATCTCGCAGAAAAGATCTAAAGCTTCAACAGGACAACCGTTCTGACTGAGACCTACTAGCATTGAATTCCACGAGATCAAGCTTTTCTTTGACATAGACTTGAAAATTTCTTTTGCATCATCAACCTTTCCACAGTTAGAATACACTGTGATCATAGAATTAAGTAAGATTGTGTCATGAACTTCCAGCTCATCAAAGAGATCGCAAGCATCCCTTAGGCTTCCGCATTTATAATACAGGTCAACAAGAGCACTCGCGACGATAATTTCGTTAACGAGACCACTCTTCGAAGCATGGGCATGCATTAGCTTACCCTGTGCAAGAACACCTAAGCTGCTGCATGCACTTAAAATACTGGCTACTGTAGAGGCGTCCTCATGGACGGCTTCTTCACGCATCTTGTTAAACAGAACTAAAGCTTCCATTTCCTCGTTATTAGCTACATGGCCTGCAATCAGTGAATTCCATGATACGACACATGGGTTATTGCTACTGCTGAAAACCCTTCTTGCCTCATCCATTTTACCACAATTGGCATACCCAGAAATCAATGCCGACAGTGAGAAATCATCCAGTTCGTCCATGCTAACTAAAACTCGATTGGCACTATCCAAGTCACCACATTTTCCATACAAGTTGACCAACGAACTAGCCAACACCGAATCAAATGCCACTCTGTCAATAAGAAGGCGCGCATGAATCTGCTTGCCACAATCAATAGCTTCTAGGTCAGAACAAGCACCTATGACCGTTGCCAAAACAAAAGCATCACCCTGCATTCTCTCAAAAGGATCTGAATTCATGTCCTTAAAAAACTTAAGGGCTTCCCTGGAACGCCCATTCTTGGCATAACCATGAATCATGGAATTCCACGCAACTGCATTCTTCCTGGACATGGCATTAAACAAACACGAAACAGTCCGAAGATCACCCCGCTTGGCAAAACCCGAAATCACCACATTCCAAGAGAAATCATTCCTGCAGGGCATGTAACTAAACAACTCCAGAGACTTAGCCGCCTCTCCCGTCCTCATGTAGCCTTCAACCATCGTGTTCCAAGTGAAGCAATTCCGCTGAGGCATATCATCAAACAGTCGCTGTGCATTATCCATTTGGCCGCACTTGGCGTAGAGCTGAAGGAGACGGTTTCCAAGCGTGATGGCGCAGTTCAAGAGACCCTTTTTCAGGAAGAGGAGATGGAGCTGCTTGCCTTCGTGGACGGAGAGCCGAGTGATGCAGGACTGGAGTAAGTGCCCGCAGGTTTGCACGCCCATGTCCATGACGTCTCAATGTTTACGCTAAAGCTGCTGTTGGCCTGAACTCCAAATCGCCGGCGCCGCCGTCCCGCCAGTCTGACGCCGCCAGACGACGGCGACCATCCACAAGCACAAGCCCCTATGTCGGCCGGTGTGCGGCGGCGAAGGTGAGAGCAGCATTTCGGCTTGAACTACCCAGCGTCGCCGTTTTGATGAGCCGTAAGCAGTCTCGGGAAAAAGTCGGCGGTGTACAATTTTCATGCACTAGAATAGTTGTCTTCTCAAAAATACTAAAGTTCTTTTATTTGATTTAGGAAAGAAAAAATACGAAGAATAGTGATATCGATCATAAATTTTTAATTTAACGTGTAATTTGATTTCTAAACTTTTAATACATAGTCCCTGATCAATACGAAAAGTCGTCATTTAATCAATTCAAAATCAGGAGCAATATTAAACATTTTTATACAATTGAAACATTACATTGAACATATATCAAAAGTTAAAGAATTAAGCTGAATAAATTTAAAATTGAAAGATCGTATTTAGCTCAAGTTCCGTGGACCCTTTATTTCATTTTCCCATTAAAAGAATGCAAATGCAATAGTGAGCCGTTCCGTGACTTCGAAATGGATCGTGTCCCACTTCGCGGAACATAGAAACCGCAAAGCCGGACCAAAAATCACCCTGCGCTTCGCTGCCGTGCGAGGCAACAGGGCAAGGTCGAAGCAACCGCTTCGCTTCGCTTTGATCCCTCGGCTCGGCCAACTCGCAGTCGTTCCTTTGGAAATTCTGTCGCGTGCTACTCCGAGCATGTGAGCAACGGAAGAGGGAAGCTGCTTTGCGCACCGTCGCATCGTCCGCGTTCGTTATATGGGTGCGAATGCCGCCTCCGTACTTAACCAGCTCCTCGGCCACGGAGTCCGCAGCCCCAAGTCGCCGCCGCCGCCGCCCAGACCCAGCACCGCCAAGGCTCTGACCCGCACCATCCTCGGCCACCTCGACGCGGGTCGCCTCCGGCAAGCCGTCTCCGTCCTCTTCGAGTCCCCGGAGCCCGTCGCCCGCTCTCTGTACGCCCGCCTCTTCCAGCTCTGCTCCTCCGCCCGCGCCATCGTCGAGGCCCGGAGGGTGGAGTCCCACCTGGTCGCCCTCGACCCGACGCCGCCGGCCTTCCTGCTGAACCGCGCCATCGAGGCTTATGGGAAATGCGGTTGCTTGGCGGACGCCCGCGAGCTGTTCGACGAAATGCCCGAGAGAGATGGCGGGTCTTGGAACGCGATGATTGCTGCGTATGTGCGGAACGGGCGCGCGGAGAAGGCGCTGAGCTTGTTTTCGAAGATGAACGCATCCGGGGTTTCTGCTAGTGAGGTCACTTTTGCCGGTGTGCTTGGCTCTTGTGGTGTCATTCGGGCGCTTGGTCTGTCGATGCAAATCCATGGGCTCATGGTGAAGCATGCTTTTTGTGGTAACGTAATTCTGGGGAGCTCGCTTGTCGATGTGTACGGGAAGTGCGGTGTTATGGGTGACTCGAGGAGGATGTTCGATGAGATGGAAAGACCAAATGCGGTTTCTTGGAATGTGATTGTAAGGCGGTATCTTGAGATGGATAATGAGAGGGAGGCGATTGTTATGTTCTTCAAAATGTTTCTGACTGATACTAGGCCGCTGAAGTTCACCTTCTCAAACGCTCTTGTTGCTTGTTCTAAGATTCGTGCTCTTGTGGAGGGGATGCAAATACATGGGTTCACAATTAAGGTATGTCTGGAAGATGATGAAGTGGTTTCCAGTTCGCTCATTGATATGTCTGTTAAGTGCGTTGAATTAGAATCTGCACAAACGATTTTTGATCAACCTTGTGCCAAGAACGTAGTTTCCTGGACTTCAATGGTGTCTGGTTATGCTTTGGGTGGGAGAACTGGAAAGGCTAGGGAGCTCTTCAATGAGATGCCGGAACGGAATGTGATTTCCTGGAATGCAATGTTGGCAGGGTACATCCGCTCCGGACAGTGGGATGAGGCCTTGAATTTCATATCTCTAATGCGCAGCTCAACCAAGGACATTGACCATGTCACTCTTGCACTGATCTCAAACTTGTGTACTGGCCTTTCAGATGTTTTCTTGGGGAAGCAAGTGCATGGGTTTGTTTATCGACGCGGTCTCTTTTCCCATTTACTTGTCAGCAATTCTCTTTTGGATATGTATGGAAAATGCGGGAACTTCAGATATGCTCGAGCTTGTTTTTACGTGATGAGTCAGTGGCGGGACAAAGTTTCCTGGAATTCTTTGCTCACCAGTTATGCTCGTCATCAAAGGAGTGAACATGCGATGGAAATGTTCTGTGAGATGCAATGGGAGACAATGCCCAGTGTCTTCACTTTTGGAACTCTTCTCGCAGCTTGTGCTAATATTAGTGCTCTTGATCATGGGAAACAAATTCACGGATTCATGATTAGGAATGGATATAAGATCGATATTGTCGTTAGAGGAGCTCTGATTGACATGTATTCCAAATGCCGCTGCATCAAGTATGCCCTGAAAGTTTTCATGGAAGCAGCTCCACGAGATGTGGTTCTTTGGAATTCCATAATTCTGGGCTGTTGCCACAATCGGTTGGGCAAAGACGCTCTAGAATTGTTTGACGTGATGAGCACGGAAGGTGTTAAACCAGACCACGGCACATTTCAGGGGCTCCTGCGTGCCTGTATCTGTGAGGATCTTGTTGACTTGGGCAGACAGATTTTCAAATCTATGACTAATGTTTATAGCGTTATCCCTAGGCTAGAGCATTATGAGCAAATGATTGAACTCTATAGCCGTGCCGGACAGATGTGTGAGCTTAAAAAATTTGTTAAGACAATGCCATTTGAGCCGACAGTTTCGATGCTTAAGAGAATACATGGTGCTTGTCAAAAACATGGGTTCCCCAACTTGGGAGAATGGGCTTCCAAGCTGCTTGCAGAGTCGAATATTTCAGATCCATGTGAAAAATGAAGTTGCAGGCATACCCAGAATGGCAAAGCAGTTAACTACAAATCGGTCGGTTTGATTAGCAAACAGTTTCTGGGATGGGACTCGAGCTGCAAAACTCCATCCTCTTTAAGTTAAGACCTCCCCATTTCTCTGACCAGGAAGGCAAACTGATCCCCACTCGGACAATGTCTTCGCTTGTCACAAAAAAAGGAGCAGAAGCAACTGGCGAAACTTAAACTGCAAAAAGTCGGAATTTTCGCGGTGTATGTTGCTTTGACATGATGTCCAATGACTTATGTGCTTATGAGGACCGGTCTAGATTTTCCTCTCCAAAAATCTCTGACCTAATCGTATTTAGATCAATGATTGGATCTCTGAAGTTTCCAAGAGAAGGAGAAACAGAAGCAGAAGTCCTGTCGAATAACAGGAGCCATGGTCATGGAGCCAACCAAATGATTGTGAAGCAACCCAAGGCAAGTGACCATCATATCTGGGTCTGAGGAGTGCCTTCGAAGGGCCACTTCATTTTCAAGCACTGCCAAAAAACTTGTTGGCGAGTTCTTTCAGCTCAAGCAAGGTCTTTCAGGTTCAAATTTTTCCACCCCATCTTTTCATGGTTACCTTACCCTGCGGATGAATACAACACAAATTCTTGTCGTGAAGATCATATGAATTCGTCTCATTTACTGAAAGAAAATGGGGAAAAAGAAACATGGGAATAGGAGATTTGAGTGCGGACAAATCTACGGAACAACAAATAATGAGACGCGCAACCCTCTCAACCTACTACGAATAAACTAATCTATGGGGCCAACCTTTACGTGCTGACATACCAAAATGTTTATTATCGACCGATTTGCATCTGCTACCCTTGTTGCGACTTGGAGATTGACCGGGCTTTTGGAAACCTAATCCTAGATCACGGTACCATGCTCTTTCTATGGTTTCGTTCCTTTCCCTTTATCAAACCCACAGGGAGCTCGGAGTCAGCCTAACGATCGAGGGTCTCAAGTTCTAGAAGTTCGTCCTGAGACGAGGTTTGCGTCCCGATGCTGTGACTATCGCCGGACCAGTCTAACGACAATCGCGTTCCTGTGATTAATTTTCTGTCCTAACATACGACCTGAGGCACCGAGGATTCGTCTAGAGAAAAAGAAAGAGAGAGAGAGAGCGTATGAATTGACTCTTAAGCTGTTTCATTTTCATTTTTTTCTTTCGGGCTGAAATAGACTCCTCAGTTGTTCGAGGAATATCTTTATATATACTAAAGTTGGTTGGGGCCTAGGACCCTCTCCTAACAACATGATGTCTCAGTCTCCAGGAAACGACATCACGTTTTGGAATATTATAATTTCAAACGTACTGCCCTAGAAATCCTTCCTTAGCATTGCCCTCTTCGAAAAGCAACCCAACAAATCTTCCACCTCCCCCTCCCCCTCCCCGTCCTAAATTTTTGTCTTTAATTAAATTCTTTAGCTAGTTAATCAAATTGATTAGCACTAATAATTAACGCCCTCGACTCAGATACGTCTCAACATGCGCAGCCAGGCCCCTCATCCCCTGTTCCCTCTCCCACCCCCCTCGGAAGTGGACGTGCCTGTCTTTCCCTTCCACGCAAAAGGAACACATCGGAAAAGCCAACAAACAAACGCTCCTCCTCCCGAAAAAGACAGAAAAATCTTTATGCGGGGCGAATTGCGCCGCGTGGTGTTTGTATCGGGCGACAATTGTATGCATTTTGTTAACTTGTACACTTATTCCTTTTCGTTTGACGTGTAATAAATAAGCAATAATTCTTGATTGATCTGGTGATATTTTGTTTGCAACGTCTCTCAATTTGATCGTGATATAATTTATTTAGTGTTTTTTGCCTGAGCACGTGGGCCTGCTTCCCACTCATCTAGAACTCCTTGACTTTTATTTCAAGAGCCGTCCATTAATTAATAACTCTAGATGAAATAAAGATAATGACGAAAATTGGAAATGACTATAAGGTGGCTGTTTTTGATAATGCCATTCCACCCACCTCTCTCCTCTTCCATAGCAAACCAGAATCACTCACTGCTCCTTCCTTCCCCCCTCCACGCACACACACACACACACACACAACAACAACAACAACATACCATGCTAGACCCGGCCCGACAAAGAAACAACCTTAGGCTATCCGACCACATCCAGATCTCTGGCGTCGGTGACCTCGACTACGGTTCCCAGGCTCGAAAGACTGTCGAAAGCCATGCACACTACAGGGCTACTGCTCAGGCCAACATGTGCGACTTCCACAGCAAGACGAACGCAGACGAGGACTCGGGGGTATGCACACCACCGCTGTGGCGGTCGAGCCCACCGGAGAGTCCGCAGCGCCACCAGGGCAGCGTCAACCATTACCGGAGCTTGTCGCCCGCGTCGAGGACGCAGGCAATCGCTCGGGGGCAAATGGAGCTCATGGAGATGGTGAGGAACATGCCCGAGTCATGCTACGAGCTCTCTCTCAAAGACCTCGTTGAGCTGCCGAGGGTTCGGCCACAGCTCGACACCATGGCGATGATCCAAAGGGATGGGAGTGCCAAGAGACAGAACAGCAACAGGAGAGTTGATGGGACCAATAATAAAGGGCATATGATGGTGAGGAGTGGAAGCATCGACAATGGTGGGTTCTTGCTTAAAATGGTGTTTCCAATTCCTTGGAGCTCAAGCAAGAAGAAAAAGGATAATATAGGCAATAACTTTAGCAAGGTCTCGCCGAGGCCCTCGATGGATGGATCTGCGAACGTCGGGGTCGAGAAGGAGTGGTGGAGGAAGAGGAATTCTGCGCCGGGTGACAGCGAGAGCGTTGATTCAAGCATGAACGCCGGAAGCATGAAGAGCAGTGGGAGCAGCAGCAGCAGCAGCAGATGCAATAGCCTGAGTAGGAGCAAGAGGTATGAACTGTTAAGCAAACTTCATTCTAGTTTTTCTGTGCTTAAGCGATTTTGTGAGGGAAAAAGAATTAGGCCAGGATGGATCAGATTCTGCTCCAGCTAATAGAGTTGAGAAAATTTGCTCTTTAGGAATAGGATTAATAAACCTGTGAAGTTCTGTTGCAAATTAGAGAAAAAAACTAGTCGCAGATTCGCAATTAAGCGAAATTTGATACTTAAAGGGACATCTTTGCATAAGGTTCGTGGGTTCCCTGGAAATACTAGTAGATGAATTTAAGAACTAAGATTATTTTGTTTCATCAGAAAATAGGATGCTGCCAAGAGAGAGAGTGAGAATTTTCTCTCTGCAGAGACCTGAGCTGGTATTTGGGATAGTTGTTTCCTTGAAGACTTGTTTGGGTTCCTGGAAACTTTCATCGGATATTTTTCCTACAGTGGATAAGCATAAGAGTCAAAGTGTTTGTTCTAGAACAGACCCTCTTTTGGGGAAAAAAAATTATGTGTTTCTGTACAATTTCCTGTTGTTTTCCCGGACAAGCCATTCCGAGTTTTTCCAACCACGCCATGAGTTGTGCCAGACTTAGATGATGGGTTCAGGAACAGGGTCAACCATTAGGAAAATCTCATGATTCTGAAATGAGAATCCCTATCGTTGTCGTGGAGTACATCTCACAACTGTTTCGAGTCCAAACCGTACATGAATTGCCTTCCAAGCCACACCACACAATCCTGACTTCTAATCAAGGACACATGATAGAGAACTTCATTATCATGTCCCTAATAGTAATCCAGGCTGGGTTTCATGAGATAACAAAACTATGTGACTGTTCAAGAAATTTGTTAAGCAATTGCTGTCCAATTGATCCTGACAAATTCCCTTCTTTGGACGCGACGCAGACACGTGAACGGAGGAGGGTGTTGCTCGTTTCTCTGGACGGTGAAGAGCGAATCGCAGAAGCGAAAAGAGCGAGCCCATGCTCCAAATGCAGCCTAAATCGGTTCTGTAATTACGTTTCCATTACTGTAGTACAACCAAAGATCACATTAGAGTGCCTACATAGATTCAGAAGTGTTTGATGAGTGTGTAATTATTCTCATCTCTAAATTTTTCAATATGTTGTTTGCTTGAATTCGGTGTTCTTTCGCTTGCCCTTCCAGTGAATCTCATTATTTAAGCAGTTTGAATTATCGAGTCAACTATGTGATTAGTGGAGTTAATGCTATATACGCAATAATCTCTGGTATATGTCTTTCTGACTTGGATCTGCACTAAACAGTAATGTAACATCAACAGTATTATATGTGTTCTTGAAGCTTAAGGTAAGGATGTTGTCCTCTCTATGAATAGGTTGGTCAATTATTATGTTTCGTTTAGTTGTTACTTTGCCTCGGCAAAGGAGGGGAAAAAGCAAGTGAAGTTTCCCTTTTCCTTTTTGGCATGCCCGTATTCAATTGTGTGGCCCTAAGAAAGACAAAATCAAGTGTGATTTGCCTTTGTTTCCACTTTCGACAATCAAAGGGACACCAATTTTAGGAAAGTGAAA